>APFE030999851.1:117836-129115 GCA_000404065.3 Pinus taeda
AGATCCAGGAGATCCACCAGGCAGTACAGGAATAGCTGGAAAAGAGCCAGGCCAAGTACAAGGCTAGGCATGATAAGCATCGGATGGAGCATAGTTTTCAAGTTGGAGACCAAGTCTGGTTATATATTAGCAAGGACAGAATGCAAGGTGAAGGTAAAAAGCTAAAACCTATCAGGTATGGACCCTTAAGGATACTTGAGAAGGTTGGTGAGAATGCTTTTCGCCTTGATCTGCCAGCTTACATGCACATCTACTCAGTCGTGAATGCAGATTGCTTGAGGTTGTTTAAACCTTCAATGATTGAGGACCCTGAAGAGCAGAGTCAATTACCTTCTGTTGATGACCTGCTACCTGAATATCTTAATGAGTTGTAGGAAGACACAGTGCTGGACAGGAAGGTAAGGACGACACGCAGTGGACAAGTGGAATACCTCAGGATTGGGCTTAAAGGTTCAAAGCCGAGCAGTGCGAAGTGGATTGAGATTGGACGAGCGAGACAACAGTTTCCTCACTTAGTCGATGCTTGAAGAAAACCAACTTTTGGTGGTCCAAAAGGTTTTTCAGTAGGAAGGCCGTCATCTGAATCGGATCCACAAAAGACTGTCAAGAAACTTGAATGTATCAAGTCGAACAAATCCTTGAAAAATTCCAAAGCAGCATCAAAAAACGCCTTGAACCAATGGCAATGGCTGCCAACGTGGAACGACGAGGACCTCGGTCAAAGCGCGCTGACCGAGGCCCATGGAGACTGCGCGGGAGGTCAAAACAGCGCCTGGGAGTCCCAGATCGGGAAAAGGAGGCGATTTTGATGCGCAATTAGCGCTAATCGCGCATTGCTGGGCAAACAGGGCTGAAATGGGGAAGCCTTAAGCCCTTGGTCACGTTGGGAGCCGGAGAACTGCGGGCGGAGAAACAAAAAGCGCTAAAGGACAAAGGCGGGACCCGCACTCTGGAAAACCGGCGGTTTTGATCGGGGTGCCCTTGAATGGTAAGAGGTTTTGGAGGAGAGCGCAGTGATCCCACTCAGCGATCGACGCGTGGCAGCGGAGGTGAGAGAAAAACCGCCATGATCGCGTGCTATCGGTCGAGCAAGTCAACCGCGCTTGACCTGTGTATGATGCTGGATCTGGAGGAGCCCAGATTGGACGGATGAGATTGCGCCCGATAGAAAGAAGCAGAATCGACAGGGAATTAAGTTGCGATTTAAAGGGATTTGGAATCCGTTTGACCGCCACGGTGGAGAAAGAACGTATCCACGACATAAAGGAAGAAACGAGCCGACGAGGCATGCTGGCACGAGTTAGATGGAGATATGTGGCCACTTCCCGAGTGTCATGTTGACGCCGAACAGGGAACTCCAAGCGCATCTGCAGAAGGAGAATCGACACAGGCGGGAGAGGAACCGAACATGCATAGGGATTGAATGGTTAAAGCCATGAACAGAGACAGTAATAAAGAGAGGAGGATTTTGAGAGGAGTCCAAGCGACGAAGAGAGACAGTGAACAGTGAACCCTGAGAGGAGGAATGAACACAGAGAACAGTAAAGCCAAGCAGAGGGGACAGAGGGCCGAGCTGACCACAGGCAGCGTCGAGCACCAGAGAGCTTGAAGATTCAAGTCTTCCCATAGAGGAATCTGTCCGGACTGAGCATCACATTTTGCTCTTTCAACTGTAGACGAAGGGTCACATAGCTGGTAGGAAGAACAAGAGTCTGTGAACTCTGAGTGGCTTGGGGAATCCAAGAACCATCCTGCCAAGAAAAATCTGCTTCAGGAGAACTCACATTGAGTCCCTGTATTGTAATTTCTCTGCTGTAAGACACAATAAAACAAGGCCACCATTGAAGCTGGACCGGAGACGTAGCCCTGGAGAATAGGGTGAACTCCTTATTAAAACCTGTTTGTGTCTTTGTGTTGCTTACTGTATTTCCATTTAAATGTCTATGTATTGGCAATTTGATCGATCCGTTGTTTCAATAACACAGAACACACACCAACACATGAGTTTGTAATACCTTTTGTATAATAAATCTTCAACTGAGGTCACTCATAGGGTGACTATCAGATCACAAACTTAGAAATTTCAACAATTGTGAGGTGAAATGGTATTCATAGTTGGATGTATTTTCATTCTGGCATTATACCAATTCTTTATCTTTTCATCCTTTGGTAGACGTATTGATGAATGCCTTGTATTATGCTCGATCCTTTCAGAATGTTGCCTGGCAATTCACCTAGGATCATATGTGTGGAAATCTTTGTTGGCGAAGTGTAGGCGATTTAGCTCTTCAGTTTTGGCTGCCAATGTCCTGTGACTCTTTAATTCATATAATTCGATCCTTAATGGAAATATGGGCCAAGGGGCTTTCTTCCTCTTGTGAAAGGTTCAAGATAGTCCCTTGTCCAACTGATTTGCCACCTCCTGCATGACCATCTTGTTTGTCACATATTGTGACATTAGATGAGGGGCTGTTTGACATCCGAAGCATCTGATGTAAGTTCCCATGGGAGTTGCAAACCAGTCCACAATATCTTGAAGAGACTCCTTCACTTGATCTGTCATGCACGGTGGATAGATCTCGAATATCAAACGGATGATGGTTGCAAAGAAGTGTTCGACCAATCTGTTGTGCGTGCCTCTTAAGCTTCCTTCTAATAACACCCTATAGTGGACATAAACCGGGAACTTCTCTTTAGGAGTCTAGTTCCAATACAGCTCCGGGAATGCATATTATGCATAGATACCGTCCACGAGATATTCAGACATGTAAAATTCCGGAGCTTGATTTGCTTCAAAGATGCTTAGATCTGTCCCACTTGTCGTTGCAACTCAAATGATAATATATCCACACAATTAAAAGCTTTTCCACGGTTCACCATCAGATTGATCATATATATCCAATTCTCTTGGAATACCTCAACGTTCTTGTGCCCAAATATCTGACAATACATAGCTATCAAATACTAATATACGCCTCTCAAGATCTTTGTCAGATAAACCACTGTTGGGCAATGGCGAAACTTGCTGGGTATTCAACACCATTGCTTAATAACATTGGTAGTGTTGAGGTTATCCCATCTTATGTAAAAGGAATCGTTTGCATATTCATTGGGCTTGAGCATCTTATAATACATTTGCATATCCTCATCATAATAGGTGGCGAGGTGTCTTCCACTTTCAATGCATAACACAAGGTGTGAGTCATACACGTGTAATTATCCATTCAATAGCTTCACCACATGGCATGATCAAGTATCTGCATGCGATCCTGTATATCCTGGACTTGTTAATTTTTATATATGCATGCACATCTTCTCAGTCCTCAAGAAATGTCTCCTGAATGAAAGTGTTGTAGATCTTGCTCTAGGTAAACTTTTGTCTTGTCAATAAAACACTGAGTGTTAGCATATATAGGAATATTTGACTTTTCCACTTCAAGCGGTTCATCAGTGCTTGCTCCTGAGAGTTCTTTAGAGGATACTTTGTGCGACAACATGTCTCCAACAAATAACGACGCAGTGGTAACACTTGTAGCACGAACACCTGTTTGTGGAATCACACTCATAATGAAAAGATCAACTTAAAACCACTAATTATGCAACAATATTTGTAAATCACATTCAAAGAGTCACTAAGAATGATAGAGCATAAAAAACTATGAACGACAGCCAAGCAAAAATACACATGCAAACTAGGATGGCACACTTTTGAAGCAAGAAAAGACATGCATGGTCATTTGGGGCTTTGTAGTGTGCTAATGCGCTCAAGAAAGAGGCAAAAAATTTAGCCAGGGTGCACTGTAGCACCCTGAAGGGTCGGAGGAATGAGAAAAGGTGGCTTCAGGTCTTCCTTATGCGCCATGTGAGACAAGGAGGGCACATTTTTGCACTCCGAACTGACGAAGGATGATGAAAAGGGAGCGTCGGGTCTTCAAAGTGTGCCTATGCGTTCAAGACAAAGGAGGATGCATTGTCTCATGTTGAAGGGATGAATGATGAGGCTTCGTGCCTTCATGATGCACCCATGCTTCCTAAGGCATAGAGGGCGCATTGTAGCACTCCGAAGGGCTAAAGGGAAAAGCTTCGGGCCTTTGTGATGTACCCATGCACTTGGGAATAAAACTGGGTTGAACAGGGCTTAGTTTTCGAGACTGAAGGAACTTCGAGCTTCGAGAGTGTTCTCTACCTTAAAAGAGCCCGAAAACAAGTACAAAAAATAGAATTCGATGCTAAGATAAGGAGAGGAATGATCTGCAAGGCTATATAGCTGTTGTCGCATGCAAGGTGGAAGATGAAAAGTTTCGGAAATGTGAAAGTTTTCTTGCATGCGACAGTAATTGAACACTTGCAAGATGAAAACCCAGCTAAAATGCCAACAAACACATTGCAAAACAGGAAATCAACAACAAACAAAGCAAGATTTGACAATGAAATGATGGAAAGTAGTAAAGATTTGAGCGTGCAAACTTGTTGCACTAGTTGATGACGGGCTTGATGATTTTCTAGTTGTGCGTTGAGATGAAATGATGATGAAGGAATGATTCGCTGAGTTTATTTAAAGAGATCAACATGCAAAACTAACTCATGCATGAGTGCCAGTTGTCATTAGATGAAAGGACTAGTTAAGAAGGAGTTAAGGCGGTTCCTATTTTCTAGGAGTTCGCCCTGATGCAACAGCTTGGATCATGCATGCAACTAGATAGGGCATGTTGATTTCGGGTAGCATTGGATGTGCTCTAGCTCCAAAATTTTGTGGAGGTGCTAGAATACATGAGATCTCCAAGACCCAAAAATAGTTTGGAGAAATTCCACCCGGATGAGGAGTTATTAAAATAATTAATATTTTTAATGGGTTCCTAAGTCTAAACTTAGGAAAATAAAAATATTAATGGGTATTAATAAAGATAAGGGTGAGAAGTTTCTAAGAGACGAGGATCAAGTCTATTTTAATCTTAGCCGTTGATTAGAGACTTAATCTCGACCGTACATGAAAAGAATAAGAAAAGACTTGAGGATCATTTGGAGACACACCGGCAAATACTCAGTATCCCAAGGAAAATTGATTCTCAAAGAGAAGGAGATCGATTTCAGAGCGAAAGTTGCAGGGTGGAGGAAGAGGAGGGCTTCAACAGCAGTCAGTGACTGAGGAGGAGGTGATGTAGAGCTATCGAGAGACAACGCAGAGGGAAGACACAGTCCAGGAGACGCAATCCTCATGCAGGCTGACGCAGAGGGAATCAGAGTGACGCAAAGGTGACGCATAAGTGGGAGAAGGGTCTCGACGGTGTCAGAAAGTTTCCAGGAGAAGGATGAACTTTGCCTCAGGTGTTTTCTCTCAATAGTGTCTCAGTTTCTCTATAAAATCATTCCCTGTAAAGCGATTGTTGCTGAAAATTAATAAAACCCTCATCTGCTGCACCAGTTTTCCCACATTGGGTTTTTCCAGGCACAATTGTCCAAAAACCACTGTGTTGATGTGATTGGTTCTTGTGCTTATTTTCTCTATGTAATTATGTGATAACTGCAGTAGAATTTATTTTAATATTTACTGAAGGGATTTCGTAAATAACTTATTGTGAGAAATAAGTAGGTGAAATAAATCAGTTGCTGCAGTAGAATTTCGTATTTAGAAATTTTCACAGGGCACAAGTTTTTGTCATGTTAAAGAATGTAACTAGGTTCGGTCTTCATAATTGTACTTGAGTCAAAATGAAATATATTTATTAAAAGAAAGCAAAAGAAATTTTATTATTAATTAAATTAACTTGTTAAAGCATGGGCTTCATGCTTGGGTCAATTGTCATAGGTCAAGCCGCCATTGTAGGCTTTAGGATTTTGATATAAGTAAAAGTCAAATTTATTTTGTTGAAAGACTCCTCCATCAAGTCACCCTGCAAAGTTGGCCTAACAAAAAGATCAAGTTGACTTATCTCACTGTGGGAAACAACTATATATAGGCATGTGGACTTCACTCAAATTGCAGAGATACAAGTTCGAAAATTTCAAAGAAGAATTCGGTGAATCTCAGTGAGGGCATTCAGTGAAGTTACAATGAAGAATAACTCGAAGTTTCAAGAAGTTGAAGTGTCAGTGCAAGCCTAAATATTTTAGGGCTACCACCACCATAAACCGAAGTCTAGGCTGCCACCACAGGACTGAAGCTTGGGCTATCACCATAGGACCGAGGCATGACCATATTGCAGTGGTTGTTATCATTACAAGACCGAAACTTGGGCTATCACCAGAGACCGAGGATTGAAACTTGGGCTACCACCACAGGACCGAGGCATGACTGTGTTGTAGGACAATGAGTGCTATTGTTATAGTACCGAAGTTCACTGAAGGATTGCATGATCATATGTGTACTAATTCTACAAGACTGGAATACCATAAAACTAAAGTATCGAAGCTTGTTTGGAATTTTCATGAGATTGAAGCATAATTGAGATGCCACAGAACTGAAACATGATTTGTCAAGGTTGACTTGATGGATGAAAATAGTCTTTAGTCTAGGTTATGAGGGTTTTGGTCATCTCAATTTTGTTTTGAATCTACTGAAGGAAGACTTCTTGACTGGGTTTTCCCCTATGTAGGAGTTTTGCCTTGATTGCGTGCCCACATCTCGTGTCCTCCTCTATTTATTGATTGACATTAGTTTTGATGATAAGAACTAGATAAATCAAAAGAAGAAAACTAATAATGAAACATCAGAAGATAATGTCATAATAAGAGAAATCAATTAACTTGCCTCCCTATTGGATTTCTCAACATGGTGTCGGAGCTATGGTGAATAAGGAGAAGGAAAAAGGCAACTTGAAGATCAAATTGTTGTCATCACATTAAGAAGGGATTCAGGTGAGTTCAGAAGGAGAAGAAAAATCTCAGTTGAAGGAACTAAGAAGTATTTGATTGGGTAATCAAAATTGCAGAAAGGACATCAGAATCACTAAAAGGAATTACCAAAGATGAGAACATCCTACTGCTACAAATACAAAGCTTTGTCATGAGGATCTGAAGACTTCTATCAATTGCAGATGATAACGATCTTTGCTATACTGTATGTGATGCAAGTCAAATCTGAATGTTAGATCGAAGATTTAGGCATTATGAAAAATCCTTCAAGTCATCTCTGTCACAAGGTCCTGAAAGAGGGTAACCAAGTCCCAAAGGAAGGAGAACAAATCCCCAATAAATAAAAGCCTAGCGAGCAAGGCAACTATTCTACAATAAAGGAATATCAAATAAAAAGCAAATTAAGTTGATTTGTGGTAGCATCGAATGTGCTCTAGCCATGAAAATTGGTGGAGAGGCTAAAGCACATGAGATCTCCAACACCCAAAAAATGGTTTGGGGAAATTCCATCCGGTTAGAGAGATATTAAAATAATTAATATTTTTAATGGGGTTCCTAAGTGTAAACTTAGGAAAACTAAAATATTAATGGGTATTAATATAAAACTGGGTGAGAATGTTCTAAATGACATAGATCAAGCCAAATCTAATCTTAGCTGTTGATTAAAGACTTAATCTCGGCCATTGAAGACTCAACAGGAAAAGTATAAGAGGAGGCTTGAGGCTTAGTTGGAGATAGACCAAGATTGATCAGTTAGTTCGATTTTCTGGAGCGGGGTTTGCTGAGAGAAATTGAACAAGTGATCTGAGTTGCAGTGAGGGGCAGTGGGTGCATAGTAGAGAGGCAGGGATAGTGCCAGAGGGCCAACACAATAGTTGAGGAGGCTATGCAGAGCCAGTAGGAGCCACACAAAAGGCCAAAGAGACTCGCAGAGGCTAGCAGGGCTTGCGTGGGTGACGCAAAGGGCCAGAGAGCTGAGGCAAAGAGGTGGAGGGCTAACGCAGGGGGTTCCAAAGCTACGTAGAGGCTAGCAGGGCTGACGTAGAGGCTTGGAGAAGTGTTGGAAGGATTTTCGTGGGGCAGACTTGCTGAATATCTGCGTCCAAAGAGAGATATTACTGGCAGATAGAAATCTCTGTTTGGTGAACCAATTTGGCACCCTAGTTGTACTCAAGAAAGCTTCTTAATAATAAAACCCTCGGAACTGCTGCATTGGTTTTCCCGCATTAGGTTTTTCCGGGGATGATTGTCCAAAAATAACAGTGTCCCTTGTGTGTTTATCTATTATTTTCAGTGTTGATTTGTAGATGGTTGAGATTGCATTTGTGTTTATTTTCAGTATTTATATGGTTAAATAACTTGTTTAACGATGTCCCTTGTGTGTTTGTCTGTTATTTTCAGTGTTGATTTGTAAATGATTGAGACTGCATTTGTGTTTATTTTAAGTATTTATATGGTTAAATAACTTGTTGAGTAATAAACAAGTAGGAGAAATAAACCAGATAATGCAGGAAGAATTTCTAACATGTTAGACTTAGAAATTTCAACAATTTACATTCATATTGGTGAATAAAGTATGACTGATTTGGTACCAAGTTTGAAGAGTTATGGAGCCACTAGTAATCAAATTGTGTAGAGCATTCCTCTTCAGAAGGTCTTGACAAAAGTTTTCAATACCTTTGAAGACAACCCTTGAACTCAACATTCTTTTGTGATATTCATGAAGAAACCATTGCAGTAGACTTATAAAGGATCGAGGTAAGTAGTTCCTGAGGTAAGTATAATTGTTTTTATTCATATAAGGTCTAAACTAATTTAGATTAGGGTTTTAAAATCCTTTTAGGGTTTGTAATGTTTAAAATTGTTGAAAACCCTAGTTGAGAAACACTAACCCTATTTTATTTTGTCCACTCATAAAAAACCCTAGTTTCTAGTCTCTAAAGTTTGTAGGTGATCTAGGATGTCAAGTAAAACCCTAGTGTTGAAAAAGGAAAGATAACATAATGTGGATATAGATAGGGTTTATCCTAAGATTCCATCCTCCATTGTTGCATAGAAAATCTGGATTGAGAATTAACATCGTGCTCTAGGTATCACATATTTTTTCTAGAAGTATTTGTTACAGGTACAAAAGATCGTGGCTTAATTCAAAGAAGAGCACTTCAAGGAATCCCTACAAGGTTTGTTAAGGAGTGTTGTCGCGCAAATTGACACGACAACGCTCAGACCGGGGGCTGTCACTTTGATCCCCGATCCCTCCGTTTAAGCCTGTCTCCCGCGGCTAAGGGGGGTAGACCCTGCGAGATGATGAAGACCAACTGTCGACCAGTTTGGTTGGGAGACACGAGACACGATTTAATATAAGCGCACTAAAAATGATTTGATTAGCAGACCAGTGCCTTAAGAGACTGTCATTGAATCGATTACTTGTTAGATGATTATAGAAACATGAAACGTGAACAGTGCTCTTAGAATGACCAAAATGATATCCAGCAACTGAAGATTTAAAAAAATGAATACTTCGAACCACCACGAGTCATAAACCATTAACTAGATATCGATTTCGTGTCTCGACTTGAAACCTTTAGATTTCAGCATGAAAGATAATATTTGAAAACCACTGAATCATGCAAAAATAATTTTCCACAAAAAATTTTAGGCTTTTCTGACAAGAATTTGACTTGAAACAAAATTTTAAAATTTAATCTACAAAAACCCTAAAAAATAATTTTTTTTTTTTTATGATTTTTTTTTTTAAGCTTTTAAATTTTATGAATTTTTTATTTTTTTATTATATATAAAAAAAAAAAATTTAAAAAATCTAAATTGAAACAAAATAAAGATCTAATTTAAAATCTAAACTAAACATATATATGAACTTATAACTAAAAAATAAAACCCAAAAAAAAACGTGACTAAAACTATACGTAACCAAACTATAGAAAAAATAAAAAAAGAAACCGATTTTAGTTTTAAAATAAACCTACGTTAAAAACAGAACTATGCATATAACCTGTCAACACATGATGTATTTACTTGAAGCCGCAGTTCTGCTTGTCGTTTCACCTGCAGCGAAGTTCTGTTTGCCATTGCACGTCTGTGTGTTTGCAGGTACAAGCCCGTGGAGCCTTCACTGAAAATCGAATCGCATACAAAGACCCTCATGTGAAGTACCTGGCCCATGGTTAACTTACTGATACCCACGCTAACGACTGATGCCCACGCTAACGCCAGAGAATCGACTGTCCTTTTTTTTTTTATATTTAGCTGTTGCAGATGAGAGAGAATGATGGAAGACGCAGGCAGAGGAGGTTCGATGGACGCAGGAATAAAAGTTTCGAGTGCTTGTAATGCAGGTCCAAAATGGAGCTTCTTCTGCAGATCGACGGAAACCTGGGGCGTAGATGAAGCTGGTGTTTCGCTGCACAGGTAATCGATGAGAGGAGGAAATCGTGAGGACGGAAAGATCACACAGAATGCTGCACGCAGCTCACAGGAATGGAAGGGAAAGCTGCAAAGTGTGCTTGCAGATCGATCGACGCCGGATGGATATCATCTACAGTTTCGCAGCGTCCGGCAATTTTGTAGAACCACGATAATCTTTGTATGGATCAGACCCACTATGCTTGTCGACAAGAGCCTTCTTTTTTCGATTGGAAAAATGGGTGTGTGAATGCAGGAAGACAAAAACGAAACCCTAAGTCAGAAAAAAATTGAAACCCTAGAACAGTTAAATAATTTACAGATTTGGCCCCTTAACAGCCAGATTCATCAATAAGCACAGAAAACATTTAAAAGAAATAAAGATTCTCAGATTTTCACTGTGAAGAACTTCAGAAAAATCTCTCATGCAAATTAAAAATAAACCGAATGATAGACCCAGGATCAAATCCAACTGGGCTCAGAAAAAATGCTTGCGGGAGTTGGCTGGTTCAGCCGAGAACTTCCCCGAACGCCCACAAAATTCCTTCAGAAAATGTTTTCTGCACAGCTCAAAACAACCATCAGTAAAGAGGGCAAAATGCTGCTAGATCTTAGGAAGTGATGGAGATACCTGCCATTACTTCAGAAACCCTAACAACACCCAAACCCTAGCAAATGAACAAGATACTTGTGCTCACAATACTCTACAAAAAAGCTATTATTAACGGCTGAAAATAACATATGCAGAAAATTAAACAATCTCACAGCATTTCAAGAGAGTAACACCAGCAAGATATGGACCCCAAAGTCTTCTTTTATTAACCAGAAACAGATTTGCAAGAGAGCTTCTTCAATCTTAGACTCACAGATCAGATCATCTGAAATGACCCCCTAAAACCCTATATAAAGGAAATGATCCCAACGGCTAGTTCGAGTGATCCATGATGAAGCGATCTCGACCGTTGATGAGGATCAAGACATCTCTTGATCTTATCCGTCGATTT
>APFE030999851.1:129507-174199 GCA_000404065.3 Pinus taeda
ATTATTTTTATTCATTTTTTAATATTTTAATTCCTTTTTAAAATGGATCAACGAACTAAGCCTTTGGAAACATCACCTAGGACCTAGGACTTAGGACTTAGGACTCATGAGGGGATTTAAACATTTTTCGACCCTCAGGACACATTACATCATGACTTTAACAATTTACATCTTAAGGGAGAAAAACCCCTTTAACATAGACCCTTACAAATCACCCAGTTCTGCGACACAACTATAATCTAGCAGATCAACACACTAGGATTCTCCTAAAATTCCAATGACGAAATGTATCCCGGCTTTGGGGTTAGGTTTGAAGGAAAACTCTGCCGATCCGTGGATTGGTGAGACGAAAAACCTTCCGGGACATAGATTATCATAAGAAAGATAGGTCCACCTAGGCAATTTACAAACACGACTCATATCTGCTAAGATTATTTACAATTAATACATGCAGACTGGGTTTACAATTAGATTGATCAAGCTGCTGATGACTGCAGGATGGCACAGACACGCTGATCAGGTGCTGCCCCTTTTTTTTGAAGAAAGAGGGGGTGTACTGCATGGGTAGTTGACTGGTAGAGGTCAACAAGGAGTATCTCTAGGTATGTCTTAGACTATACACTTTATAAAATTCTCTTACTATAACATGTACGTTCATTATGTTTTGAAATTTGCGTTACATTACTGACATCGTTGTGTCTAGCTCCCCGAATCACAAAGATTCTTATTTGGGTGATTAATCATTAGATAAATCTACCCTCTTTATACATGTGATTATTCTTGTGGAACCCTAAAAAGGTTCTTTGTAGATCCCTAACCTAAGGGTAAGTCGATGCTTATGTGAAAACCCTAGTCTGCCTAGGGTTACTGACGAAATCTAGAAAATTCTACTCTCTTGATGTTTGGAGTTTTGATGATGTCATGTTGAGAGTTTTGGTATTATCACGGAAACCCTAGTCCTTTAGGGTTGGATATCTGTGACCTTTAGAGTTTTTGGAATATTGGGATTTGCTGTATTATTTACCCTAGATCTTTAGGGTTTGGTAGAGTTGATAAGCTAGACCCTTATTTTAGCCAAAGATGATGTCCTAGGAATGAATCCCTAGGAGTATGTTTGTCCGTCTGATCGAAATCCTAGCCTAATTGGAATTGTTATATGTCTAAGCATACTTGTAGATCTCTATTCAAACTTAAAAGATGAATTGTTAAATCATGGGAGATTTAGATCTACGGGTGTAGATCTAAATCCAACACTCAAGGCAAGATACCTGTACCAATAGATGTTCAGTCTTGCAACAAATGAAATAACAATTTATGAAGCGCATATAATATATAGCATGAAAAATTACTAGCACATACCACAAATTAGCAGATAGAAGAACACCATGAAATTGAAACCCCAAAGTGTTTCTATTATGAGAAATACAATTCCAACAGAGCAAGGCTCAGTACACGCGTTCAGATTACATTATCCAAAGATGAAATGAAGAGCTTGATAAATTCCCTATATAATAAATGAGAGAAGAAAATCCCTCCAAGTGGAAATAACAACTAGTTGGCTTGATCCTCATCAAAATAATCTCATACGTTGATCTTCCTGTTATCACATTTATTAAAGTTTGAACCTTTTTGAATGCTGACAATTTCTGTGTCAACGATCTTTTTGTAATAAACAGGGAAAAATGCTGATAATGGGACTATCAATGCTTTTTTGGTTCAGAAAATTATTCGAGGAATACGCTGACAACATGAGTGTCAGCGTTATCGGGTATTTGCTGAGAACTGAACTATCAACTCTTTTGTGAGTTCAGTAAATTTAAAAATGCATTGTCAAAGGGAGTGTCAGTGTTATCGCGTGTTTGAAAATTAAAAAGGAAAATGCGCTGACAACGGGATTTGCAGCGCATTTCTGTAAAAATGGTTAGTTAAAACTTTGCTTTTTCTTGTGCAACATAGTAATTTCGGGCATGCTTTCCAAACAAATGAGAACGACTTTTTTCAAAACCGAAAGAGGCTTTTGTTTGCGACAGACCCATTTAAAAAAACCGCTCTCGATTTTCTAACAGCTATCACAGTTTTGGATTTTCGAAGGGATCACTGGACCCTATTTTTCAGAATTTCGTGAGGAGAAAGCTCCTAGACAGTTGTTGACTTGGATGCCACCTCATCAAATTCGACTTGCTGATCCTTATCTCTAGCCGTGACTCCAGCAACAACATGATCGCTAGATGTAGATACGCTTGGAAAGTTTCATATGCATGTACCTAAGAGATTTATACTTCTATTATTGGATTACTCTAATTATTTTGAGCTACAAACCTGTTTTAGTTATTGTATTATCTATATAGGCAAATACTCTAGAAGGAGAAAGGGTGGGAGTTTATTTGAGATTTAGCATCCTTGTGTATTTTTGAGCAGATCATTAATGAAAATAATCTTCATGAGCATTTACAAAAATTCTTGTGTTGTACTTCCCTGTCTGTCATTTTGCTTTGTTTTATATTTCCTCATGTTTGAAAAATTGAGTGTATGAGATTGGGATTCATATTTTATGCTCTTGTTTCTTTATTTCTTGGGGATTTATAATTGTTGTTCACTTAACCCTTACATTAATCGTTGATTTTTGTAGCATCAGATGTGTTTTAGACATGAAATTTTGTGGAGAGGCTAGAATACATGTATTCTCCAAAACCCATAAATCATTTATGGAAATTCCATCTAGAGACTACTTAATTAAAATAATTAACCTTTTTCTTAATGGTTCCTAAGTCTAAACTTAGGAAATATGGTTAATTAAGGGGTATTAATTAAGTCATGGTGAGAATATTCTTGAAGAAGACATGGATCGATTGCTAGTTAATCTTAGCCATTGATTACGTTTTAATCTTGGCCGTTGGTACTCCAACAGAAGATTATAAGAAGAAGTTGATGGGTTGATGGAGAACACACCAAGGCAAATACTCAGTTGCTCACGCAAATCAATTTTCTCAGTGGCTGAAGTTCGACAAGAGAAAATCGAGTCAGAGAGTGAGTTGCAGGTGGGAGAGAGAGGGCATCAACATAGTCTGGGAGTGCAAGACAAATATGGAAGGGGGAACACAGAGGAGGGACGTAGATCATCAACGCAGAGGAGTGACGCAAACCCTACACAGTCACTGCACAGAGGGTGACGCAGAAAGGCCAGCGAAAGGGCAGTAGGTCCTCTTCGGGGTCAGAAAAACACTGTGGAGTGTGAGAAATTCATTAGTAAATTTCTCTTAGTGTTTCTTCCTCTACTTTGTCTATCTATATCTTGTACAAAAATTATTGCTGAAGATTAATAAAAGAAACCCTCATCTGCTACATTGGTTCTTCCACATTGGGTTTGTCCAGGGATAATTGTCCAAAAATAACTGTGTCATTGTGGTTATATTTGTGCTAGTATTTTCCTTGTATTTACTTTCCGCAAAATTTATTTGTGAAGGATGTAGTTTATGTAATTTGATATTTGCCATAGAAAATTGCAAATAATTTGTTTAAGTAATTTAACAAAGAGGAGAAATATTATCAGTTGCTGCAGTAGGATTCGGGATCACCAAATTTTCACATTAATTTCCTTCAGCTTCCTCTAAATCACTTAAATGTCAAAGGAATTACTGCTACCCTGCTTTTGTGTTTTTCTCATCAAAGCTGTGTTCGTATGAAATCTAATTGGGTTAGAATCCATGCCCAATGGTAGTATTTTCACATAGCCCAACCAAATTCCAATCATATTTCAATAAATATGGCCATAGGACTAAATTGCAAGCCTTCTGCTACATTGACCTTGAGTAGTTGATCTTTTAGGGAGAGATCTCTCTCCAGGTTGAAGGGCCATATTTCAACCTCAAAGAGGTTTGGGGTTACCTTAGAGGTTTTCCCGTACTTGGTTTCCTCTAAGAGATAACACTTCCTTCGAAAATAACTTGATCTCCACCATTGATTTATTATTTTTGATAAAAAAGTTGAATTTCTCGTAATACCTCCTTTTTATTAATCCAAAAATAATATTTTAGACTAATGCCCCCCCCTCGACCGTCTTGTTAGAAAATGAAAGATGATGTAGATTTTCTTACTTGGTAAATACTTGTGAGAGTTAATCTTCTTTTTTATTATTATTTATTGTTCCTTCTACATCAAGCAATTACACAAACTATTCTTCCAAGATCACAAAGAAGTAAGAGACATAGAAATTTAGGCATTCAAGCGAGGGCATAGCCCCACGAGGGGGAAAACCCAACATTCCTCTTCTTATTGAATCATGTCAAAATGAGATATCCAACCCAAGGTCAAAGACTCCTTGGATATCCAACCTAAGATATCCTGTACTATGTCTAACACTAGCTCTTGCACCGCATTGCTTCATGCCTTGAAGATAGTCCATCACACAGTTCCTTCATCTGACTAATTATCACAGTACTAGGTTAGCCAATTTATTGTTCAGTCTGTGAAAATTCCTAGATCTAACACTCTCAGGAATCCTATTGTAACTAGTTGAATCTACTTCTAGATTGTAATTCTGTTACAAGCTTATTTCAGGTTTCTTCTTGAAACATTGAAGTAAATTACTGAAGAAACCTACACCAATTAAATATGACTTTGAAACATAGAAACTGAGCAAGGAAAATAGAAACACATAGGACACTGTTATTTTTAGACAAAAAGTCCTCGGAAAAATCCAATGCAGGAAAAACCAGTGCAGCAGCTCCGAGGGTTTATTATTATTAAGCAATAGCAAAATCTGAATACATCACAGAATACCTCATATGGTTATTCAGTTACAAAGAGAAATACTGGCAGAAGCTTTGTGAGTTTCCCTCACACAATCACTGAGAAAAAGTCCCGGCTGATCTGGCTGCTGGATGAAGTGCCCCTGGCAGGGAATGCGCTATCTTTGCGTTACCTCTACGCTGTCCCAACGTCAACCCTTCCAAGCACTGCGTCACCCAATTGGGGATTCGATTAGTAGCCTAGAGTCATTTCTCTCAACGTCCCTGTCTCACAACCCGACTTCCAATTGCTGAAACTGACCCTCTGCTCTGATTTTCGACTTTCTCTCTTAGCCTCTGCGTCACTTCTGCGTGGCCCTTTTGGCCCTGCGTCAGCCTCTGCGTCAAGGCTTCTAGATCACTTATTGCCTCTCTCTGCTAATGTATCTCCGGTTGAGAATCTCTCTCTTTGGAAGCTACTATCCCTGCGCTCAACTGCAAGAGATTTCCTCAATCAATTTTTCCTCTTGAGATCTTCTCAATTCAGAAAATCGATTTTCTCTATCTCTTTGTGTATTTTCCGACCTTCAAGCCCTTTCTTATATCTTCCTGTTGGACAACCAACAACCTAGATTAAAACATAATCAAAGGCTTAGATCATTTTGACTTGATCCATGGCTTTTCTGGAAGTTTCACCCCTGATTAGATTAATACCCATTAAATATTTAATTTTCCTGTTTAGACTTAGGAACCCCATTAAAAATATTAATTATTTTAATAAAATCACTTCTAGGTGGAATTTCCCAAAACGCATTCTGGGTTCTTTGAAATACCTATGCCCAAGCCTCCCTGCAAAATTTGAGGCTTAGAGCACATTTGATGCTACCCCAAATCAACACAGTCAACTTTGAACACAACTTCACTGTGTTGGGAATCACAATTGTTGTTAGACCAAAACCCGCATGTGTTAGTCAATGATCACATCGCCAGAGATAAGGATCCACGAGAGGCGGTTAGTCCATGTCACGAAACACACAGGGAGCGTTGGTTTATCCAATGTCCAACACATTGACCTTTCCAATCTACATTTCTTCAATTAGTCTCTATTAGTCAATGCAGCTCCATAGACTGAAATAATTCTTCTCTCTAGTTGCTTTTCCCATCATTTCAAAATAGCCAACTCTTAGTGTCTTCAAATGTACCTTCTTGTCAGTCCTCTAGCTGCCTCTTAGATGATTGTCTTTGGGTTGTCTATACACAACCCTCTAACTGTCCTTTTGTTGCTTCAAATTGACAATTCTTATGGGCACCAATCAAACTGCCTTTCAATAGTGACTTAGCTGCTCCAAGATTACTATCATAAGGTCTTCCAAGCACAACCCACTTGAAAGTGAATGTCCACTGCTTCATTGTCCTTAGGGTTTTCACAAATCTTCCCACGCAATAATGAACCAACTCTTGGGCTCACTGTACATAGAGCTTCTTCAAGTCTGCCCTCTAAACCTATGTCACAAGGTTCGTCGAACTTTAACCTTGAGGTTCGAATTTGGGCAAACCTTAAATTTTTTTTGAGGTTCGGTGAACCTCATCAAACCTCATAGCCATTGGCCAAGTCCATAGATCAAAACTCATAACTTCGTTTCACAACTTAAACTTGTAATTTATCCTTGCAGTTTCCATGGCCGTGATAGCATTTTGATGTTTAATAATGTTGATTTCTTACTATTTTATCCTATAATTCATTTCATATATATATATATATATATATATATATTGACAAATCTAATGGCAAACCTCACAAAAAAATGCGAACTCAACCCGAACCTAATCATCGCCGAACCCGAACCCGAACTATGTGACATTGCTCTAAACAACCTCTTACCTGCTGTGATTGATTGCTTCTTAGGGCATAAACAACCTGCCCTTACACAATGGTAAGACTGCCTCTTATTACTGAATTGATGGCTTACTAACAATCCACATAAATACTATTCTTAGGCTGCCAAAACTCTGTATTAGACTTCCACGTAGGACAGAGTACAACCATTCATCATCTTGCACTTCTTCTCCACAAAAGACACTGTTACACGTCCTCCTTGCAAAACTCTACACAGGCTGCAAGTATCTTGGTCCTGTGAGGAAAACTCAGCTTTAACTCAGAACTCAGACTACCCTAAAAAGCTGTGCATTACTTCAGGAAACTTGTGAAGTGTCACTGTCACTTATTCTTTGCTCATATAAGGGTGTGCTGCCATGTGAAAGGTTCTCTGTTAGGTATCTATTGAGGTCACAGGGTCACTGCTGATCAAGGTCCGTCATATCAACATTTCTGCTTTGTTGTGCACAGATCTGTGTTTAGAAGGTACAGGCCCGAGCTAGCATAAATCAACCATCGCATAATAAGTTCGTTGCAAAAATGCCCTACCATAGGGTCAAGATACTTCAGAACTTATACAAGGTGACTTCAATATACAACCGAGAATTCTGTCAGGAAAAAGAGAGTCTGACAGAGGGTTATTGGTTCCACAAATGCAAGCTCTTTGAAGGCCGATGGGCTATACTTCAAAGACTGTCCTTTTGTATCTGTTTAGGGCTTGAATTAGTCTCAGAAGATTGTTTCAAAGACCCTCGCACCATGCCTCGTCTCTTCAAGAAAAACAGGCTCAGATTCTTTGCCATGAAATTTGAAGCCCAAAAACCTTTGAACCATAAACCTCAAAAGACCTCAGAGCATATTTTCTTTTGCTTGTTCAAATCATACACATGGACATTCAATTGATTCTCCAGTCAATTAATGGACTGTCAATCGATACTCCCTTATGCAACGAATTAGAGTCTGCACTTCTCAAAATAATGTGCCCCAAAAACTTTTGGACAAAACGAGCCAGCATATACATCAGATTCTGCCTTAGAATTTGCCAACAAGCTTTCGCTGCTTTGTTCAACAAATAAATGCCTCAGGATTGATGTCTTGAGAGGCCGAGACATCTTAAGAAGGATCTGACTGAGTGTCATACTTCAACAGGGTGTTGTGACCTTTGATTGGGTTTAAGTACAGTGGCCAGGAAGATCAATCCTGCAGGAAGATGGCCACAAGACTTTTGGTCTTCACCCGCAACAATTTAACCATAAAGAAAACCTCAACGAAAAAAAAAAAAAAAACTCTCCAATGCTTTCGTCTAAGTACCACAGTTCAGTGACGCAGATCAACTTCAAAGTGACTCCACAGATATCAGAGATCAATCTTCTGTAAATGACCTATATTCATCAACGAAACCCTTTATGAGTCACAAAGCTGTGTGAAAAAGAAACTTCTCTCAGCCACAGAGAAAGAACAGCGAGTTCTGTTAAGGATCAAGGATCTCAACGAATTTTTGTTAGCTCATGGTGCAACAGATCTCCCTTTTCATAATTTGGATAGATCATGAATTTGCTGGCCTGCTGCTTGCCGTAGAAACACCTGCAAGAAATGTTTAATCAAAACCCTAAGAACAAACCAATTCGTGCTGCAGGGAAAATACTTCACCTCTTTGCCATTAGAGAGATAAATCACGCGATTATATAGTTTCACGGGCACATTGGAGCTAACATTCCGTGGAGGGCAAAGGTTCTTATTGCTCAATTAAGAACCAACTCACATCAACTTTGGTGTGAAACAGGGCGGTGAAAAAGGCCTAAAGAAGCTTGGGAAGAACGGGTGTGTTCATTTTGCATGTCTGAGGCAGTGGAATCGAAAAAACATTTCATTTTGGAATGTGATGCGTTCAAAGACATCAGAGAAAATTATGGGAATATGTTAGCATTGGTTTCTTGGCATTCTCTTTTCTGCGAGGGGATTGTTCGAAGGTTGGGCCAGCTCATCATCAATTTGAATAACAAAATGATTGAATTGGAAAAGGTGAAAAACAAGGAACTGATGGTCCCATAGACTACTTTTAGTCTCGTGGATGTTAGAATATCATTTCATTTCATTTTATTTGATGGCCGACAATTTCTGGAGGGAGGAGATTTGACCTTCAAATTTTTTAATTTGAGAAATGTCTAAATGGTGGCCGACCAAAACTTTTCATTTGAATTTCAAAGGTGGGCCCAAAATATTATGAGGTTTAATTTGAATTTAAAAATTCAAATTATTGGAACCAAAAAAAAAAATTAACAATTGAATTTTTGAACCCCTCATAAATATAAGAAAACAAACCCTCAAATACTGCCATGTCTTCATGCTTGTTGCCATATTGATAATGAAACTATGCCACATCATTCAACACAATAGTGCCACATCATCATGGATGTTTGACAAGTGAATCTAATGTTGCCACAACAATAACCTTGTGGGGTTCCTAGACCATAGGTTGGAGCCTTAACTTCTGCTGTGCATATTTAACAAACTGTGAGGACCCACAAAATGCTCTGCATACCACTAGAATCAACATGACGAGTAGATTCTGATGGTGAGGGTCTCTGAAGCAAGATCTCAGATCTATGTTATGTAAAAATTATTTAGTGTAATTTTAGGTTGATTAGACGAAAGGGCACGATCATAAGATAATGCCCTTTTCCAAAAGGGTACACATGGCGATATATAAACCGAGGACCCTCATTGTAAACAATCATCATTCAAGTTTATTAATAAAAATGATGTAGGAGCATCCGACCGCCCTTAATCAAAAGTCAAAGTCAGAGCAACTTTCATGTGAATCATGTGAATCAGGAGCAACTTTCTATTAAAAACGAGCTAATTTGATGGAATTGATAAGTCTCGAGAAGACTTAATTTAATGTAATTATCTACCATGTATGTGCGTTGAGAGATTTAGGCGATTTGTGAGAGGAAATCATGGTCTGGGATGATCCATGAATTTGTAATTTCTCTATAAAGAGTCTGTGTGTGTGAGGAGAGCATAGATAGAAAGGGGCAGAAAACATTTGTGTAAAAAGAGTGTGGATTCAATGTAGTCGAGAGGAGAATTGTGACTAATGCTGAAATGCCTTAGAATGTAATCTAGTTCTGTGTTTAATATAAGATATATGTGTTATGCGGATTTCTATATACCTGTGTATGATTTACATATATATATTATTTTATTGTTTTTTTGCATTGTATTAAAAAATCATCCAAAATATCCAATTAGATGTAGAAGACACGGAAACATGCATATTTTTACATAAATCAAGATATATATGTTTTAAAATTGGCAACTAGGGCCAAACTCCATGTGGGTCACCTCATTTATGGCAGCTGATATTTTTCCTAGATTCCTCTTGTCGAGAGGTGTAGGATTGATCTAAAGATCATCCGATTCCGACAAGTAGTTATGCAGATATGAATTATTTTTGTAATTAGTTGACAAATTGTCAAGGTTGGCCAACAACTAAATGTGTGGCACAAATCATATAAATACAAGTGAGATTGATTCATTTCAAATCATCTCATCATCTCATCATCTCTCATTCTTCTCTCTCTCCTTGTATGATTGGGTATACACAAGGAAGAGGATCTCTCACACGTGGGAAGCAAGAAGATGCAGGCTGAAAGAGGACGCAGAAATTGTTGACTGCGTTAACCCAGTTTGACTGAGGCAGCTGAAGGCATCTTTGACCTGCATTGACAAAGCATTGACTCAACAAGGGTGTGGTTTTGGTGTGGTTGCCTCTCCTTGGCAGATTGCAGATTTTGGCACAAAAATCGAGGCAATCCATCCACAGGTTTGACCTACATTGACTGCCCTAGTTTTGGGCAGCAGGTTGACTTCAGTCAACAACAGTTTGACTGCTGTTTCTTCAGGGTGTTCGCGGGTTAGTTGACCGGAAATTGACCAAGCATATTGGAGGTCAATTTCAACTCATTTGACGAAGTTTCACTTCGCTGATCTAGGGTTTACTGTTGCTGATATAAAATTACAGAATTTTGATTTTGTACTATTTCTCTCTGCTGAACTATTGAAGATAAAAGAAGATTTGATCAAAGGGTTTCTCTGCATTGGGGTTTGTCCCTGGCTAGTTGCCACATCTTGTGTCTCTTGTCTTGGCTTGTTTTTTGTTGATCGTTTAGTGTTCTATCTGCACTTTGCTTAATGTATATGTGATTGCTAATCTGTGGCTAATAATAAGAAGAAAAGAAGTAAACTGCTCTAAGCATAGAACATACCATAATTTAACATGGTATCAGTGCTGAGGTGAAGAAAAAGCCCAAGCAAGAGCAAGAGCAAGAGCAATCACTGAAGAGAAGGTTGGCAAGGCTATCCTAAAAACTTCATGGGATCCTCAACACTCTTCCCCACCGAAGACAAGCTCCGTGAGAATTCTGACTATCGCCAATGGAAGATGTCTCTCGATCTGACTTTAGAAGATCAGGAAGTGTTGGACCATGTGAGAGGTAATACTGTTGCGCCTCCATCAAATGCATCCGTTGCTGCCGAAAGCAAGTGGTCCAAGGAAGAATTCGAAACAAGGAAGATCATCCGGGACTCTATCAACAAGCGCCTGGTGGCCTATGTTTCCGAGCTCATAACCTCCAAGGAAATCTACGATAGACTGGTGAGTGTATTTAAAGTTAATGATGCAAATCACGTTTTGGTCCTTAGAAATAAGCTGAAGGAAATTAAGAAGGGAAAAGATGAGAGTATGAAAGCATATTTCTTAAGGATCATCGAGATCAAGAATGATCTCCTATCTATTGGGGAAGTAGTTCCTGACAGGGAAATGACTATCACAACTCTTGGAGGACTGCCACTTGAATGGTATATATTTAGGACTACTCTTCTCAACAATAATGTCATCCCAGGATTTGAGGAATTGATGGCTAGATGTATTCAAGAAGAGACAAGGATGGAAGAGCAAGAAATGTCCGCACTTTAAGGCCATCCCTCTGCCTTTTCTTCTCATGCTAAAAGAAGAAACAATTCTGGGGCTAAATCCAAAGGAAATACTGGACCTAAGGGTGGAAGAAAAGGTTGATGTTACAATTGCAACAAAACGGGCCACTACGCGAGGGAGTGCCCTGATAAAAGGGACTCACACCATGACGATAACCAAAATCACTCTCAAGGCAATCAGAGGAATGGAAGATCCAATGGTAGAGGTAAAAGAGATGCCGAAAATCAAGGAAGAGGACAACCCTTCAAGAAGGCAAGAAACTCCAGGTATGAATCTAATGTTGTTAACGATACACAAGATGAATATTGTCTACCTGCGCTCCTCTCTACAACTGCTCCCTCGAACACGTTGGGAAAGTGGCTTATTGATAGTGGTGCCTCAACGCACTTCACTGGTTTCAAAGAAGCTCTCTCTAATCTGATAGAGAAGGAGATCAACCTAGAAATTAATCTTGGGGACAACGCAAAATATCCCATGAAAGGCGTAGGGAATGTCACTCTTCAATTGAATCAGGGTAATACAATTCATTTACAAGAAGTCCTATATGTACCTGTTCTCAAAAGAACTTGGTGTCTGTTTCGGCAATTGAAGACAAATGCTACAAGGTAACCTTCATCAATGGCAAGGTATGTGTATGGAAAAAGAATTTTAAAGAAGCTTTCACTCTTGGGTTTCGAGTCGATTCATTATATTAGGTCGGAGGAAGTCCGCTGGGTGTCATGTCTTATGACACATCATTTCAATCCGAACTATGGGATCAGAGGTTTGCTTACCTTCATTATAAAGCTCTACCCATTGCAAGACAAATGGTGATAGGGATGCCCGAGTTCCGAGTAGAGCAAGAAGGTGTATGTCCGGGATGTGCCGAAGGGAAGCTCAAAAGGGAGCATTCCCCTCAAGCCAAAGCAAGACCTCCGATATATTGCAGTTGGTTCGCTCAGACATATCTGGTATGATGCCTGTGAACTCCTTGGGAGGATATTTATATTACCTCACTTTTACAGATGACTATTCTCGCAAGACTTGGATATACTTCTTGAAAAAGAAGGATGAAGTGTTCACTTGATTTCGTCACTTCAAAGCCTTGATCGAGAATCAAACCAAAAAGAAAATCAAGATCTTAAGGACTGATAATGGGATTGAGTATGAATCCAATGAGTTTCATGACTTTTGCAAAGAAATTGGCATTAAGAGGGTGACTACAACACCATATACTCTTGAGTAGAATGGTGTGGCGGAAAGGAAGAATCGTACGATTGTGGAAGCTGTCTGTGCTATGCTTCACGATCAAAGACTTTCGAAGTTTCTATGGGCCGAAGCTGTGAATACCGCTGTATATGTGCAAATCCGATGCCTTCATCAAGCATTGGGTTCCAAGACTCCCGAAGAGATGTTCACTGGTAAGAAACCTGACGTATGGCATTTTAGAATTTTTGGAAGTCTGGTATATTTTCATGTGCCGAAGGAGAAGAGGAATAACTTGGGTGCATCTGGAAGAGAGGAATCTTAGTGGGCTATAGCGAAAACACTAAGGGCTATAGAATCTATGTGGTTGGTCAAAGGGAAATCGAGATTAGCCATGATGTTACCTTTGACGAAGATATGGCTCTTAGCAAAGTTGACAATCTTCCTACTCAAAGGGGATCTAAAAAAGCTGACACCAGGGAACCAAAGGAAAAGGAAGATGAGACGATGCCTGATGTGGAAGAACCTATGGATCCTATTGATCCCCCTTCGCAAGAGACTTCCTCTTCTAGGAAGATGCCTTCATGGTTTAGGGGGACACTTGATGATGCAGAAGGGCACATAAGACCCAAGGGAACCTTCCAAGAAAGTAAGAAGCCGACCAGGTATTAGAGATACTTGACCATCATGAACACGATCATCCAAAATGAGCCTTCGTCATTCGTAGAAGCTGTCAAGCATCAAGTATGGAAGGATGCTATGACTGAGGAATATGAGTCCATCATGAAAAACGATTTCTGGGATGTGGTCCCTAGACCCCAGGACAAAGCAGTTGTCACTTTGAAATGGCTTTACAAGATAAAGCATGTAGTTGATGGAAGTGCGGAAAAGTATAAGGCTCGTTTTGTCGCTCGTGGCTTCTCTCAGAAGGAAGGTATAGACTATGACGAGATATTTGCACCTGTTGCCCGATATGCCACCGTCCGCTCGATCATAGCCCTTGTTGCTTCACAGGGATGGAACCTACACCAGATGGATGTCAAGATCGCGTTCTTGCATGGTTCGATCAAAGAAGAGGTCTATGTGGAGCAACCCGAAGGATTTGAGATTCATGATCGAGAATCTCATGTGTGTAGGTTGAAGAAGGCCCTCTATGGGCTGAAGCAAGCACCCCAAGCGTGGTATGAGAGGATCGATAGCTACTTGATGAAGCTGGGATTCACTAGGAGTGAAGCCGACCCTAACCTTTATATTAAGGTTGAAGATGACAATCCTCTCATGCTGGTGCTGTACGTTGACGACCTCTTTCTAACAGGTGTAGACCCTCTCATTCACAAATGTAAGAGGGAGTTGGCTTCTGAATTTGAGATGAAGAACCTAAGACTGATGCACTATTTCCTAGGACTAGAAGTCTGGCAGAAGCCAGGGGAGATTTTCCTATCTCAAGAAAAATATGAAGTGAAGATATTGGAGAGATTCGGTATGGTGGACTGCAAGCCTGTGACTACCGCGATGGAGCTTGACTTCAAGAAGTTAAGCAATAGTGCTGTCGGACCCGTTTTACGAAATGCTATCAAGTATCGTCAACTCATCGGAGCATTGATATTCTTGGTGAACTCTCGTGCAGATATATTTTTGCAGTGAACACGTTGAGTCAACATATGGTTGAGCCTCACCACTCACATTGGATTCGTGCCAAGAATCTGTTGAGATATCTTCGTGGCACAATCACTCATGGGTTGAGATACACTGCCAGATATGTGAGACTGCATGGATATACCAATGCTGATTGGGCAGGCAGTGTGGTGGACTGAAAGAGCACTTTCGGGTGTTCTTTCTCTTTGGGATTTGCCTCGATATTCTGGATGAGCAGGAAGCAGAAGTCGGTGGCTTTGAGCACTGCCAAGGCAGAGTATATTGCTGCTAGTATGGCCTCTTGTGAGGCGGTCTGGTTGCGAAAGCTCTTCAGTGAGTTGTTGGGATTTACATTGGATACCATCGTGATCATGTGTGACAACCAGAGCGGGATTCGTTTATCGGAGAATCCCGTATTTCATGATCGCTCCAAGCATATCGATATCAGGTACCACTACATTCGGGATATGGTGCAGCGGAAAAAAATAAGGCTCCAACATATCGGTATAGATGAATAAGTCACCGACATTTTGACGAAGCCCCTGGGAAAGGTCAAATTCTTGACTTTCTGAGAATGACTTGGTGTCGTTCAGAGACCCTCTTATGAGGGTCGAGTATGATGTATTGAGCTCTGGGAGCTCTAGGGGGTGCACGAGGTTCTTCTTGGAGCGACATGGGACCACAGGGCGACTCACCATCCCCTGGTGGTGCACTATGTATAATGTGAAAGGTTCAACCTTCCCTTGTGACACCTCGTGGCGACTGTAGGAGAGGATGATGAGTTCTCCTGTGGGCCAGGATGATTAGTTCTCTGTGGCGACTGTGGAATAGGATGATTAGTTCTCCTGTGGGCCATGATGATTAGTTCTCTGTGGCGACTGTTGGATAGGATGATTCGTTCTATTGTGGACAGGGTGATTAGTTCTCCTGTCGAGGCATCCTTCCCATGTAGTCTGGGACTCATGGGAAGTACCTCTCATCTGATCAATGAGTAGGGAAATGGGGTTAGGGACCATTAGTAGTACTATTGATGGACGCATCGTTGTATCTACCATACTCCCTATGCTAGGATGATCTCCATTGATCTGGGATCAGTGAGAGTGGTATGACACACTCTGAGAGTGACTGGGTCAGTGGAGGATGGTATGATACATCCTCCATCATTTCTTCTTCTTCATAGTTGGAGCAGAGCAAAGCAGGGCCAAGCAGTGCATGGCGGTGCATTTGATGGCTGGGATAGTAGCAACGGTCAAACGAATTGCAGATGGAGTTCTCCCTAGTTGAGAGGGAGTGTTAAAATTGGCAACTAGGGCCAAACTCCACGTGGGTCACCTCATTTATGGCACCAAATATTTTTCCTAGATTCCTCTTATCGAGAGGTGTAGGATTGATCTAAAGATCATCCGATTTCGACAAGTATTTATGGAGATATGAATTTATTTGTAATTACTTGACAAATTGTCAAGGTTGGCCAACAACTAAATGTGTGGCACAAATCATATAAATACAAGTGAGATTGATTCATTTCAACTCATCTCATCATCTCTCATTCTTCTCTCTCTCCTTGTATGATTGGGTATACACAAGGAAGAGGATCTCTCACATGTGGGAAGCAAGAAGGCGTAGGTTGAAAGAGGATGCAGGAAATAGGATGCAGAAATTGTTGATTGCATTGACCGAGTTTGACTGAGGCAGTTGAAGGCATCTTTGACCTGTGTTGACCAAGCATTGACTCATCAAGGGTGCAGTTTTGGTGTGGTTGCCTCTCCTAGGTAGGCTGCAGGTTTTGGCACAAAAATTGAGGCAATCTGTCCATAGGTTTGACTAGCGTAGACTGCCCTAGTTTTGGGCAGCAGGTTGACTTCAGACAACAACAGTTTGTCTGCTGTTTCTTCAGGCTGTTCGAGGGCTAGTTGACTGGAAATTGACCAAGCATATTGGAGGTCAATTTCAACTCGTTTGACCAAGTTTTACTTTGTTGATCTAGGCTTTGCTGCTGGTGATATAAAATTACATAATTCTGATTTTGTACTATTTCTCTTTGTTGAACAATTGAAGATAAAAGACGATTTGATCAAAGGGTTTCTTAGCATTGGGGTTTGTCCCTGGCTAGCCGCCACATCTTGTGTCTCTTGTCATGGCTTGTTTTCTGTTGATCGTTTAATGTTCTATCTACACTTTACTTAATGTATATGTGATTGCTAATCTGTGGCTAATAAGAAGAAAAGAAGTAAACTGCTCTAAGCATAGAACATACCATAATTTAACAATATGGCATCCATTGTACATCAATGATTATTTATTCTAGCATCAACTATCTAGAATCTAGATTCCTCTTTTCTTGTCTAGCCTTTGCCTCTATGATTCTCTAGGGATGTTAGTCAACATTGCCCAATTTTGATCAAATAGCCTAATCGAAGCCTTATAATATGGTGTAGAAAGCTTAACATGCTTGATCAATGATTTTGACATGAGTGAAGGGTACATTTTTGCTAAGGCCATGATAAAGGAGTTCAACAATAAACAATACGAACACTAGGGTACATATAGGGATCGATGCTTTTGATTAAATGCAAATTACATGCCCTCATACATGATATAATCTAATGAAACACCACAATCCTATTGATCCTGAAAACTGTTAAGTCTGCTGAATTTTGAATGGGATATGAAATTCTATTTTCTCCATATGAAGTCTAATGAACCACTCTTAAACATCCTGAGTCATTTCATGGTAATGTTAAAAATTTATGTAAAAGGATGGCAATGAAAGATAAAGGAGAATGCCACTTTTACTTTAAGAATTTAACATTACCATTAGGGAGCATCTAGGAAGCGTTTAGGGAGCATCAAGGGGCACCTTGGGAGTATTATGAAAGTGTAGTTCCTCACATAACAATTTGAAATTTACAAAAAAAAAAAAGCAATAAAAGCCCCATTGAACCGTGTGAACTGTCCACCTTCTCTCGGATCCGCTTGCGATCCACGGTGGATACGGGCTCGAACCTCCACGGATCTGCACCTGATCCTTTCTGGATCCGCGGATCGGTCAGCGGGAACCGTGTATGGGGGCCCTAACGGATCCGATTTTCCAGGAATCCCCCAAAATAGGCAGAACTACAGATCCAATTTTTGGATCTGCAGTTTTGCCGAAGGATCGGTGGCAGATCCATACGGGACGTGATTCTGCTTTTGGATCCTTGGGCGGGGGGTGGAACCTACAACACTTGGATAAATATACACCACCACATACCTGATTAATGTCTGCATCTATGACAATGGCTTATTTTAGTAAAAAAATGATAGGTCTTGAGAATAAGGTTACCAGAGACTAGTGAAATGAAGGAGCTCTAGGATACAATGAAGAGAATAGAGAGTCAGTTGGAGCAGAATCATAACGAATTTAAAAAGGATCATGTGATCGTTTCAAATAAGGTGGATCGAAACCATAATGCAACATCAATAACTCATAATCAAGCAATGGCGATGTTGAACTATATTTGTGAAAAGTTGAAAATTAATCTTGATAAAATACCACAGAATAACGAAGCTACTCAACATTCATATTCTTCAGATACATCAAACTCATCAGACTCACATTTGAACCCTGAGTCTCCAAAAGCATCTTCCATGCCCAATCAACAAAATAGTAACACGAATTTTCAAAATATGCAGCTCTGGAATCAATACTCAGATATGCAGCGTTCAAATCAATACCCTTCTTCACCCCACCAATTGCTACATATCAATGAAGAGCAAAACTTGAGCGCTCCAAATTTGACGGTAACGAGAAATACAATGTTGCATGTTTCAATAAAGCAAAAGAATATATAAATATTTATGACATTGACAATGATGATGAGAAGCTCAGGTATATATCCATGCAAATGGAAGGCGAAGCATATAATTGGTATTTGTGGTGGAATAAGACGACACTTGCTATCAGTTGGAAGAAATTCAAAAATTCATTCTTTAAGAGGTTCCAAGGTGTCAAGAAAGAAGAGTTCTTCTCAACACTCACCAGACTGCAACAGAAGGAGATGTGGACGAATACATTAGAGAATGGGAAACTCTAGCTACACGAGTACCTAGATTATTAGAGACTCGTCTCATTCAATCATACATCACGGTACTTAAACCACATCTCCAGGTTGAGCTTGAGCTTCATGACATCACTTCTTTAGAAGAAGTAAGACAAAAAGCAAAAGTTATAGAAGAAAAGCTTGAAAGGATACAATGGCCAAAAGTTGAAAGAGTATATTCGAGACGAAGATTTTCCCAAACTTCTAACACAAATAATACAAAATATGTTCCACCACATCTTCGTGAAGGAGAAAAAACTAATTTGGAAATGCAAAGAATGAAAGAAGGTAAGTGCAAACATTGTGGCGAAAAATGGGATCCTAAACATAAATGTGCTAAGGGAAAAGAGACCAAGAACTTGTATACATGTGAAGCAACCATTGATTCAGACGGTGAAGATTCAGATGGAGAAGGAGTTGAAGGTTCTCCACATTTGTCTCTAGAACCAAATAATGAGAATATTCCACAATTGTCATTATTGACCATGACTAGTATATCTCAGCCCTAGACATTAAAATTAAAAGGACGTATCAAAAAGAGCTATGTAATGGTTCTAATAGATACCAACAACACGCCCAACCTTTTGAACTCAAATATGGTGAAAAGGCTCAACATTTTTGCATATTCCATGCCCAACATGAAAGTGATGGTAACTGGCGGTAAGAAAATTGAAAATGTAGGGAAATGCCATAAATGCCATAAAGTCAAATTACAGATTTAGGGCTATAATCTAGAATCTTCGTTCTACATTGTACCATTAGGAGTGGATGTGGTCCTAGGTATCCAATGACTACAAACCCTAGGCACGTACTCTACCAACCATCAAAATCAATTTATAAGATTTAAATGGGAGGGGCAGAAATACAAGTTATATGGGTTCCAACCTCCTGAGAATCAAATTGTATCATCATACCAGATGATGAAGCTGATCCAGAAGGGAGCACCAACATATGTAATACAGTGTCATTAGATGGAGATGTTGGTTTCAAGATTGGTTAGCGAAGAACCACCTGAAGTTCAAAAACTGTTTCAAAAACACAAAAAGGTGTTTCAGGATCTTCCTATGAAGATGTCGCCTGAAAGAAAAATTGAGCACATCATCGAAGTCAAATTAGGGTCAAACCTTGTTAATATCAAGCATATAGATATCCACATCATCAAAAAACTGAAATCAAAAGATTAGTCCAAGATCTTGTGAAGTGTGGAATCATCTCAAAAAGTAGAACCCGTATGCTGCTCTAGTGGTTTTAGTCCGAAAAAAGGATGGATCCTTTAGACTGTGTAGATGATCGAGGATTGAACAAGGTAATGATTAAGAATAAGTTCATGATTCCCTTTAAAGATGAAATGCTAGATGAAATTCATGGAGCCCAATACTTTTCAAAATTGGACTTGAGATCAGGATACCACCTATTAATTTGAGTAACATGTTCTTTTCTTAGGGAAATTACTTCAATAATTCATAAGGGCCCAAGTTTAATTCCATCTTCTTTCATTATCAATCACATAAACTATTATCTCATTGATAGAAATTGAAGAAAGAGCATAAATAACATATGCAAAAGACAAGCCAAGACAATAGAACATCAGGATTGGCTCAAGCTAGGGAAAAACCCCAAGGTGCGGAAAGCCCTTGATCAAATCTTCTTATTATTAATATCAAATGTTCCGCAGAGAAAGAGAGGGAGAAAAATACAATGAATGACAAAGAGGCAGCCCAGGCAAGTCTTCCATATGGTCTTCAAACAATAGCAATCAGATTATGCCCTAACCAGAGATCAATAGACGACAGAGTAGCTACAAGGAAGTGTCCAAATAGAGTTCGGTCCTAGTCCAATTAGGGGGACCTTCATAACTTATTATAATAAGCCCAAAACAAATATATACTGGGCAGTCAAGCCTGGTCAATGTGATGATGTAGCAACAAAAGATCTCGAACCTGGTTAAGTCTTGATTATAGTCCACATTGGTCCATCGAATTTCCTTCAACAGGGTTTCCAATCACTGTGACTAGCATCCTTCTTCATGTTGCCTATCATGACTTGCTGTAGCTTGATTTGTTGTGGGAATAAGGCCTAATGATTCCTCTAACTAGCCCAAAATAGGCCCGCGGTCCTCCTGTAATTACTTCAAGGCTTGCGGCCTATCCAAACAGGGAGAAAACGACCCAAGCCATCCACCAATATGCCTCGGCATGCCCCTGTTGCATTATGGACCCATCAAAGCCCACAAACAGACCTCCAAAAAACCCTTAGCTATGTCGGCCTTGTCCTCCTTGTGATGCGGCTACCATATAAGATGATACCTTTGAGTGTGATGCCCATACAGTGTGTCTAATGAGGATGGACGACTACTATATATATAACAATTTGTTGTTATGGAGGTGAAGACGACCTTGAGACTTGGAGGCAAATTTGAATTTCAAATTTTTAATTTTCTTGCCTTAATAGGGTCATGTCTTGTATAATTTCTTTTAAATAAATAAATATTTTTCCTTATCCAAATTCAGTTATCTTTAGGTCTATTTTGGTCCTCTCGAAAAGAGGAATTCAATGCCACAATTGTCTTCTCCAAAGGAGTTGTCCAAAGTGGAATTTGGCCCTAGTTTCCAATTTTAACACCACCAGATCAGAATAAGGCTAGAGGACGCAGCGAAAACTGCTTCTCGAACACATGAAGGTCATTATGAATTTAAGGTAATGCCCTTCAGATTAAGTAATGCTCCGACAACCTTCCAAGCCACCATGAATGAGGTATTTCATCTGTATCTAAGGAAGTTTGTGTTAGTGCTCTTTGATGATATTCTAATCTATAGTAAAACATGGAAAGAACATCTATAACATCTGGAGCAAATTCTCACCACATTAGAAGAACATTAGTTCTATGTAAAGATGTCTAAGTGCACCTTTGGAAAAGAATAAGTAGAGTACCTCGGACACATAATATCCAAAGGAGTAAAAGTAGATCCTAATAAGATCAAGGCTATAAAAGAATGGCCTAAACCAATTAACATCTCCAAGTTAAGAGGATTCTTAGGGTTGACTAGGTACTATCGAAGGTTTACTGAAAAGTATGAGTAGTATTAATGCAAGATGGTTGCCCAATCGTGTTTGAAAGCAGGAAGCTCAACAAGAAAGAATGTCTCAAGTCCACATATAACAAGGAAATGCTCACCATTATGCACGCATTATCCAAGTGGAGACAATCTCTCTTGGGAAGTAAGTTCTTAATACGAACAAACCATAATAGTCTTCAACACCTCCTCCAGTAGAAAACACTACCTACAGAACAACAAAAGTGGATGATAAAATTGCTGCTTTCGACATGGATATATTACATCAGAAAGGGAAGGACAATGTAGTAGCTGATGCTCTATCTAGGAAAGACGAAGAATCGTCATTACTTGCAATGTCAGTTGCTATCCCATAATGGCTTAATGAAATTTGAAGTGAGTATGCAAAAGATCCAGAAACAAGTGCTATAATCAATAACCCTCCTCAGAATTCAAGATTTGAATGGGAAAACGATATTATGTGGTACAAGAAGACAATTTACCTTGGTCCAAATTCTAAATTTAAAGCCAAAGTTCTCAAAGAGTCCCATGACTCATTGTCAGTCAGACATGTAGGTTTCTTTAAAACCCACTATAACACACGTCAGTCTTTCTTTTGGAAAGGAACGAGTAATGACATTCAAAAATTTGTAGCAGAATGTGATCAATGCGAAAGGAATAAAGGTCAAAGCATTAAGACCCCTGCCTTACTCCATCCCTTGAATATTCCTAATCAAAAGTGGGAAGAAGTATCAATGGATTTTATTGAGGGATTACCATGTTAGATGGAAAGGACACAATTCTCGTAGTAGTCGATAGACTTACAAAATATGCACACTTTATAGGAATGAAGAAATCAGATTTAGCCAAAGAGATTGCTGAGATGTTTTGTAAAAGTGTCTAAAAATTACATGGTTTTTCCAAAGGCATTGTTAGTGATAGAGATGCCAAATTTAAAGGGAATTTCTAGAAGGAACTTTTCAAACATGTTGGGACATACCTCAACATGAGTTTGGCATATCATCCTCAAACAGATATACAAACTGAAACTGTCAATAATTGCTTAGAAGCTTACCTTGATCGTTTTGCAACAGATAAAGAAAATAAGTGGCATCAATGGTTACACCTCGTTGAGTGGTGGTACAATTCAACGTATCACACTTCCGCAAAAATGATCCCATTTCAAGCTTTGTACGACTATGAACCTCCTAAATGGAAGGACTTGGCCTTCACTGAAACGAGAGTTCTGATAGTTCAAGACCAGTTGGAAGAGACCCAAAAAATTCTTCAAGCGTTGAAAGAAAATCTAAGTATTGCAAGGAATCACATGAAACAACAACCCGACCCTCATAGATCGGGAAGAGAATTTGAATTTGGAGAGTGGGTATTTGTTAAGCTTCAACCTTACACACAAGTATCCCTAAAGCAGTTGTGAAAATTCTATCATTGCAACATCTGATTTACTTTGCATACTTATTTTCAATAAGTTGTTTCTGTATTATGGTGTGATATCTGCAGCATAATTTATTTTAAAATTTATTGAAGGAATTTCATAAAAAATTCTATCACGGCAACGTCTGATTTACTTTGCCTACTTATTTTCAATAAGTTGTCACTACAACATCTGATTTAGTTTGCCTACTTATTTTCAATAAGTTGTTTATGAATTTCTTTCAATAAATTTTAAAATAAATTCTGCTGCAGATATCACACCATAATACAGAAGCAAACACATGCACAAGAATCAACACATCGACATAGATATTTTGGACAATATTCCCCGGAAAAACCCAATGTGGGAAAACCGGTGTAGCAAGGGAGGATTTTATTATTCAACAATTCTTCAGTACAAGCAAGTGCCAAACTGGCTTACCCAACAGAGAGAAAAATTCACCAGCACTTCTCTAAGTCCCAACGTTAGCTTGGCTGATCTCTGCGTAGCTCCTAGACACTCTGCATCAGCCCCTGCTTGTATGCATCAGCCCTGGGCCTCTTTGCGTCACCCACGCAGGCCCTCTAGTCACTACACAGTCTTCCGTTGCCTCAGGATCTGCCTGAAAGGCCCTACGTCTCCCTCTCCTGCCTCTGCGCTAGTCTTCTGTTGCTGATCTTGACTCTCTACTTCGTACTTGCTGCCTCCTGCTGCTCTCCAGACCACTAGTTCGAATTTTTCAACTAACCTCGCTCCAGAAATCGAACTAACTGGTCTCCCTCAGTGTGTTTTCCAATTGACCCTCAAGCCTCTTCTTATACTTTTCTTGTTGGTCCATCAACGACCGAGATTAAGTCCTTAATCAACGACTAAGATTAGATCTGGCTTGATCCATGACTTTTGGACCATTCTAACTCAGTTTTATATTAATTCACATTAATATTTTATTTTCCCTAAGTTTAGACTTAGGGACTCCATTAAAAATATTAATTATTTTAATATCTTCCAAACTGTTTAGATTCTGCCTAAACCATTTCTGGGTCTTGGAGATCTCATGTGCTTTAGCCTCTCCACCAATTTTCGTGGCTAGAGCACATCTGATGCTACCCAAATCAACACTCCCTCTTAGCGAGGACTGTGCTCTAGTAATACTCTTCATTGAGTATCACCTTGATCATCCGACATTGGTCCCTGTGTTGATGCTAAGCCTCCCTGCCCAACATCCTTTGCAGTGCGACACCCTGTACTGTTGCCCATAGCTTTGCTATTGCCACTGCTGCATCTGTACGTTAGCTCCCTCTGCATCCGTGCTGCTGCTGGTCCTTTTCTGCCAACACTGCATCCGCATTGCAACTCCCTCTGCATCCGTGTTGCTATCACCCCCATTTCTGCTACTGAAACGGGTTCTTTATCATTCCCATCTTTTCCCCAATGTAATCAAACTTTGTCCTTCCAAGGCCCTTGGTGAGGATGTCGCCACCTGTTCTCATGTAGGAGTGTAGCTCAACTCTATAGCTCCTAGTTGGACACAATCTCTGACAAAGTGACACTAGATATCAATATGCTTTGACCGATCATGAAACACTAGATTTTCAGAGAGCTTGATGCAACTTTGATTATCACACATGATCCTGGTCTCCTCCATTTTCCTTCTGAATAGGTTCACAAGCAGTTTCCTAAGCCATATGGCCTCACACGAAGCTGTGCTCGCTGCCATATATTTTGCCTTAGATGAGCTCAGAGCCACGAATTTCTGTTTCCTACTGCACAAGGAAGTCATTCCTGATCTAATGTTGAAACAGTACTCAAAGGTACTTTTCTGATCCACCGAACTACCTGCCCAATCTGCATCAGTAAATCCACTCAATCTGATATCCTTACCCCTGGTGTACAGGAGTCCATAATCGACCGTTCCCTGTAAATACCTGAGAATGTGTTTGGCTACTGCCTAGTGCGCCCTTTTCGGTTCCACCATGAACTGACTAAGGGTGTTGACAGCGTAGCAAATGTCTGGCCTGGTATTGACCAGATACATCAGGGACCCTATGAGCTGCCTGTATAGGGTGGGATCGACATCGTTGTCTTCTGATGCATCAATCTTCTTCTAGTTGGTGATCATTGGAGTAGCCATGGGTCTACAGTCCTCCATCCTGAATCTTTTCAGGATTTCTGTAGCATACCTCCCTTGCCCAAGGAAGATCTCTTCCTTCTGCTGCCAAACTTCCAACCCTAAGAAGTAATGCATTAGTCCCAAATCCTTCATATCGAATTCTGTGGCTAGATTCTTCTTGAAGTCCCCAATGAGCTTGGATGATCCTGTCAGAGAGAGATCATCCACATACAATACTAAGATTAGCGGCCTATTCTCTATAACCAAATAGTAGAGATTCAGATCCCCGTCACTCTTGACAAATCCCATCTTCTGCAAGTAGCCATTGATTTGACCATACCATGCTCTAGGTGCCTGTTTCAGCCCATACAAGGCTTTCTTCAATCTGCATACATGAGACTTCTTCTCATGTGTCTCAAAGCCCTCTGGTTGTTCAATGTATACCTCTTCTTCTATTACCTCGTTTAGAAAAGCTGTTTTGACATCCATTTGATGAATCTCCCACCCCATCTTAGCTGCAAGGGATATCACGGTCCTAATAGATGTATACCTAGCTACCAGGGTGAAGGCCTCCTCGTAATCAATTCCTTCCTTTTGAGCATATCTCTTAGCCACAAACCTGGCCTTGTATTCCTCAACACCGCCGTCTGCAGCATATTTGATCTTGTAGATCCATTTCGAAGCTACTACTGATCTGTCTTGAATCTTGAGGCCTTGGTATTACCTCTCAGACATCGTTCACCATTATGGAGTTGTACTCCTCTACCATTGCATCTAGCCAAATCTGATGTTGAGCTGCCTCCTGGAAATTGGCAGGCTCCCAATCATGAGCTGCTAATGCGTGATATCTATCTCGCTGTTTTCACTCCCTCTTATTGTTTCTTGGTGCACCGATGAAGTCCTCTTCATCTTGCAGAATCTGACGAAGTTCCCTGCTAGTTCTTCCTCTGCCAGCAGGTGCCTCTGTTAGCTCCTCCTCATCATGTGAATCTTCGTGATTCGAGGAAGAATTCTTTACTTCTGTTGGTTGAAGAGGTTTAACCAACGACTTTTGTTTTCATTGCTCCTCGGGAGGCAACTCATGAGATTTTTTGAAAGCCCTGTCCTCCATGAACTTTACATCTCATCAAACCACTACCTTCCTGCTCCCTGGAAGATAGATTCTGTATGCCTTAGCGTTCTCGCTATATCCCACTAGATATCCTTTTTCCACAGTTTGATCCAGCTTTTTCCTCTTTTCCTCGGGCATGCGGCAATATGCCAAACTCCTAAGTATCCTGAAATGACTGACTGTTGGTTTGGGGTAGCATCGGATGTGCTCTAGCCACGAAAATTGGTGGAGAGGCTAAAGCACATGAGATCTCCAAGACCTAGAAATGGTTTGGGCAGAATCTAACTGGTTTGGGAGATATTAAAATAATTAATATTTTTAATGGAGTTAATGTGTTTTAATATAAATTTGTTTTAGAATGGTCCAAAAGTCATGGATCAAGCCAAATCTAATCTTAGCCATTGATTAGAGATTTAATCTCAGCCGTTGATGGACCAATGAGAAAAGTATAAGAGGAGGCTTGAGGGTCAGTTGGAGAACACACCGAGAGAGCTTAATAACTCGATTTTTTGGAGCAGGGTTTGTTGAGGAAATTGAGTCAGTGATCAGAGTTGCAGCTGAGGGGCATTCAATACATAGCAGTGAGGCAAAGTTAGTGCCAGGAGGATCAGTGCAGAGCTGGGAGAGGGACGCAGAGCCAGCTAGAGGCCACTCAGAGGCAGCTAGGAGCTGTGCAGAGATAAAGAGGGCTAGCATGTGAGACACAGAGGGTCCAGGGGCTGACGCAGAGGCTCCAGAAGCTGACGCAGAGCCTAAAGAGTCCGACGTTGGGCCAGAGAGGCTAACGCAGGGCCAGAGGCAGCGCTGGGAGAATTTTGTGGGACAGCCTGAGAGCTGGAGAGTCAGATAGGGTGACGCAGTCCCTATCAGAGTGACGCAGAGCAACAAAAGCTGCATTGTTGCTATGGGATCGTTCATCTGGTGTTTTAGCCGGAATATCTGTCTCCCACTGAGAGGTACTACTGCCGAGGGCATTCTCTGTTGGGTGAGCCATTTCTAGCATCCAGGTAGTATTCTGAAACTGCATAATAATAAAACCCTCTAAATAGCTGCACTGGTTTTCCCGCATTGGGTGTTTTCGGGGACATTAGTCCAAAAACAACGGTGTCACTTGTGTGCTTGTTTACTTTCAGTTGATGATCTGTATGTGTTGATACTGTAGTTGTGTTTATTTTCAATATTTACATGGTAAATAACTTGTTAAGTAATTGAACAAGTAGGAAGAAATAAATCAGATAGTACAGGAAGAATTTCTAATGGGTTAAACTTAGAAATACCAACATTGACTTCAGGCATCTCCCTGTGAAAACTTTCTTTGGAGTAATATTGCCCAACGCCTGATTAGGAGTCTTGCTCTGAACATAGACTGTTGTGTTGCATGCTTCTGCCCATAGAAATTTTGTCATATCTTGATGACAGATCATGGCCCTAGCTGCTTCTACAATAGTCTTGTTCTTCCTTTCAAGTTTCTGCTACTCCATTCTGCTCCGGATTGTACGGCGCTGTCCACTCTCTTCTGATGCCCTCCTTAGCGTAAAAATCAATGAATTCCTTATTGACATACTCTCCTCCATTATCTGAGCGCAAAACTTTTATTTTTTTCTCAGTTAGATTCTCCACGAGAGCCTTGAACTCTTTGAATCGAGAGAAAAACTCGTCCTTGGTTTTCAGAAAATAAATCCAAGTTTTCCTTGAGTGGTCACCAATGAAGGTAAGGAAATACTCGACACCACTAAGAGCTTTGGTGGACATAGGTCCGCAGATATCTGAGTGTACCAATCCTAGTACACTCTTGTTAATTTTAGGTATGTTCTATGCTAGAGCAATTTATTTAAATTTTCACAGTTAGCAATCACATCAGCATTAAGATAAACTGCAGATAGAACATAAATATAAATCGCAGAAGACAAGCCAGGACAAGAGGACACAAGATGTAGCGCAAACCAGGGACAAACTCCAATGTGGGGAAACCTTTGATCAATTCTTCCTTTATGTTCTTCAAAGTTCAGCTGAGAAAGAGAGAGAGAGATAATACATTTATAACAGAAGTCAACACTTTGACTTATCTAGATCTGAGCATAGATTATCTCCTATAACGATGAGATCAGTTGCAGACATTCTGCTTCAATTGATTCTCCAAGGTGACTCCTTCACCTATCATTGTGTTGCATTTGGCCCTCTTGTTGCACCACTGCATACAGCACTAATCATGATTATCATCATGCTGACCATGTCCATGATCTTATCCATCATCATGCTGCCCTTCATATCCATGATCTCATCTATCATCATGCTGCCCATACTAATGTGCATCATCATCATGCTGCTGCCCTTGCTAATGTGCATCATCATCATGCTGCTGCCCTTACAGATGTGCGTCATCATTATGCTGCCGCCCTTGCTAATGTGCATCATCATTATGCTGCCCTTACAGATGTGCATCATCATTATGTTGCTGCCCTTGCTAATGTGCATCATCATTATGCTGATTATGCTGCCCTTAAACTGATCCAAGTCTGGTCATGAACTATGAACCAATGCTTTCTCTACATGCTACCCTCCAAGTCTTCTGCACCTGTTGTCTTTTACTGTGATTGGTCAGGGCTTGTTTTTGCTGCAACAACCCTTCATTCAACCCACAAATCAGCCTTGAATTTACTGCGGCCTAGGCAAAGAGTAAAGCCTTTCTTGTGAGTTGTTGTTCTGGGCATATGGCAGCCCTTAAAAACTCAACACAGGCCTGTTTTGGGAGGCTAAGCCTGCAACCTACCTCTACTAGCTGTGGCCCTCCAACAACCCACGAAAACAACCCTCTTCTAGCCCTCAAACAGATCCACAATACTTCCCATCTAACTCAGCCTTCCCCCAAGAGACCTCGGCCTTTCTACCAGCAACTTGGACTCCAAAACAGTGAGCTCTGATTGCTGCCTAGATCAACCTACGGCTAGGGCATCACTATTAGGCTAGCATATTACTCTTGGTGTTCCACTCCAAAAACCCAAGAGGTGGAGAGGAGGAGATAACCTCAAGAATGTGTGTTGCAAATGACATCAAATCCTCTTCTATTTATACCAAAAAACATATAGGTTGAATAGACATGACGTTTGGGCTTCTTGAGCTTACATAAGTTGCTGGTCGGCATGATAATAATTCCATAATCAAAATAAATTCATATCTCCATAAATACTTATTGGAATCGGATGATCTTTAGATCAATCCTACACCTCTCGACGAGAGGGATCCAATAAAAATATCAACTGCCATAAATAAGCTGACCCTCATGGAGTTTGGCCCTAGTTGCCAATTTTAACAACTCTTGGCCCTGTCTTTACTCCTAGGAAATGCTACCTCGGCATACTTTTCTAGAGCACATCCTCTGCATACATCATCTCGTTCCGTACTAAGAGCCAAAACTCCTATTATAATGCTCTTGAAAATTATTAGAGCCCCATGGCGCAAATGTCCCATTCGTCTGTGCCGTATTTCGTTCAAGTCCTTGTCTCCATGACTGCCTATTAGTGCCATTTGGTGATTCTAGTTGTAATCTGTACACCTTGTTACTTTTGATCCCAATCTGCACTTTCTTTTTCCAGCTTGGGTGTTTAACATATACCTTCTCCTTGATGAAGTAGACGTCATAGCCCTTGCCTTGAAGTTGCGACACGGAAAGTAAGTTCATCCCCAATCTTGGTACATGCAGCGCATTTGTAGCGCGAAACTGTTCTCCTGATTCTGTTTGAAAAACTATGTTACCCTTCCCTACTGGAGTACACTTTGCCTTGTTCCCCATGGTGATCTGAAAGTTCATCTTCCCTTCTTGATACTCCTAGAAACATTCCTTGATTACCGTAAGAGGCTCCACTGTCTATATACCATACTTCTCATGATGTAGAACTAGTCATACAAGCCACTTCTTCTTCCACCCTGGAAGCCAACATGGAGAAATCGAAATCTCTTGTGCAATTTTCTGAAAATCTGTGCGAGTCCCCTGATGTGGATGCTTTTGCATCATGGTCTCGACCCATCGCTGATTTTCCCTTCCTTTCTCTGATTACTCCCTCTGATACCATGTGAAAATTCTATCACTGTAACATCTGATTTACTTTGCCTACTTATTTTCAATAAGTTATTTATGAAATTCCTTCAGTAAATATTAAAATAAATTCTGGTGCAGATATCACACCATAATACAGAACCAAAGACATGCACAAGAATCAACACATCGACAGAGATATTTTGGACAACATTCCCCGGAAAAACCCAATGTGGGAAAACCGGTGCAACAAGGGAGGATTTTATTATTCAACAATTCTTTAGTACAATCGGGTGCCAAACTGGCTTACCCAACAGAGAGAAAAATTCTCCAGCACTTCTCCCAGTCCCAGCGTCAGCCTGGCTGACCTCTGCGTAGCTCCTAGACACTCTGCGTCAGCCCTTTCTTGTTTGCGTTAGCCCTGGCCCTCTCTGCGTCACCTATGCAGGCCCTCTAGTGACTGCGCAGTCTCCTGTTGCCTCAACGTTTGCTTGAAAGGCCCTGCGTCTACCTCTCTTGCCTCTGCGTTGGTCTTCTGTCGCTGATCTTGACTCTCTACTCCAGACTTGCTGCCTCCTACTGCTCTCCAGACCACTAGTTCGAATTTCTCAACTAACCCCACTCCAGAAATCGAACTAACTAGTCTCCCTCAGTGTGTTTTCCAACGGACACTCAAGCCTCCTCTTATACTTTTCCCGTTGGTCCATCAACGACTGATATTAAGTACCTAATCAACGGCTAAGATTAGATCTGGCTTGATCCATGACTTTTGGACCATTCTAACTCAGTTTTATATTAATTCACATTAATTTTTTATTTTCCCTAAGTTTAGACTTAGGGACTCCATTAAAAATATTAATTATTTTAATATCTTCCAAACTGTTTAGATTCTGCCCAAACCATTTTTGGGTCTTGGAGATCTCATGTGCTTTAGCCTATCCACCAATTTTCGTGGCTAGAGCACATCTGATGCTACTCCAAATCAATAGCAGAAGGGTAAAAGTAAGTTGACACCGAAATTCTATGAACTGTACCAAATCAACAAAAAGATCAGCCAAGTAGCATATAGCTTAAGCCTTCCTAATCATAGTTGAGTTCACAATGCTTTTCATATATCTTGTCTTAAAAAGGCATTGGGCAAACACCAATCAACACAAACTACCTTGCCAATGTTAGATGATGAAGGAAAACACATTCTAGAACCGGAGGGAATCATCATCACTAGGGAGAAGAAGTTATGCTCACAAGTAATTAAAGAATACCTTATCAAGTGGAAGAATCTACTAGAAGAAGAAGCCTCTTGGGAGACAAAAGCATTTCGCCAAAAACACCTGTTGTTTTCTATGCTTTGAGGACAAAGCATCTTTTCAAGAGGGAGGCAATGTTATGTAAAAATTAGTTAGTGTAATTTTAGGTTGATTAGATGAAAGGGCACGATCATAAGATCATGTCCTTTCCCGAAAAGGTACCCATGGTGATATATAAGCCAGGGATCCTCATTGTAAACAATCATCATTCAAGTTTATTAATAAAAATAGATGTTTTTTTGTCAATTAATGGGATGTTCACTCCAATCTACATCATCAAAATTTCCATTAAAGTGCGAAGTGTGTCCACCATCCAAGAATCAAACGCTAGGGCTAGGGGTTCTTCACTTCATTTTCTCATCCATTGGCTATCTGCTCCTGCTCTTGCTTTGACATCAATGACCTGCTGCACACTTGCTCAATCATCCTGTAACCACTCCTGCTTTGACGTCAATGACAACTTGTTCAACATAAATCTATTGGTAATAAACCAACTTGTTCATTGCTAGGTCGACCGCGAACCCACCAGACGCATTCTTGGAGGTTTGTGAGGTGATTTGGAGGGAAAATAACGGTTGTTTCCCTCCAGAAACAACCCCTCCAGGCCAATAAAAGGAGGTCTCCCCTTTCATTTGCCTCACACATCTGATTTGGAGTTTTTGTGAATTTCATTTTGAGCTTGGAGAGTGTTGAGTTTTGTTGCAGTAATAGAACAATAGAGGGTTTGATCTAAGTAGTAGCCACCATGCCTCCGAAAGCCAAGGATACTGCATGGGCTCATTGTGATATGATTGATGGCAAAATGATATGCAAACAATTCCAAAAATCTATTGAAGGAGGGGTTTTAATAGGTTTAAGCAACACATGCCTGGGACATGAGGCCATGTAAAGCCATTTAGAGCACAAAATGAAGTAATAAGGCATATTAGGGCAGAATACCTTCAAAAGTTTGAGATTGAAGTCACTGAACCAGCAAAGAAGTTTGTGACTCAAGCAATGGTAAAGTTTGGGAGTCAAAGACTCAACTAACTGAGTTTGATCATGATGAGAAGTTTCAAGTGATAAGTTGATCACTAATATCAAATATGTAGACTTGTAGTAGGCTAGTGGTGCCAGAGCTTGTAGGCTTTGTTTTTGGACTCTAGAGGCCATTTTAAGCCTCATTGATTATATGTTTTGTTGTTGATATGTGTTGCGTTTGGTGCCATTTTGATATATTCACCTTTACATGGTATATATATGAGAAAACTTTGCATAATTTATGTCTATTGGTTTGGAATCATGGTTTTAAATATTAAAAATAGTTTTTTTTCTTTAAAAATTAGTTATTTCTTTTTTTTTTTTTAAATTGGTTCATTGAAATCTAATCAGTCCTGGTTTGACCAATTCCGGTTTGAAATCTGATTTATTAGCTGGACCGGTCCAGTCACTGGTTCTGGTTTTTGAATGCTATGATTTGATGTAGAAGCAGATACTAGGGTTTGATGTGCAGATTGAGTTGTGGCAGTTTTGATTATTGTAATTTCCTTCTATTGATATCAAGCACAAGTGGATCCAGTCTGAAAATTGTGAAACATGGTCTGCCAGTTGATTAGGGTGACAGGGTGGTGCAAGACAAGAAAGTGGAGTCTCCTTTTGGTTGGAGCCTGAGAATACTTCAAGGTGACAGGGTGGTGCTAGGGCAGGTTAGAGCCTGCATAGGGCATTGTAGCATCTGTCCAGTTGTATTTGTACATAGGGTGTTCGAGTACCTTCAGGTTGGAGCCTGTAAACCAGGACATTGGAGCGTCTTCCCAGTTTCAGTTGGTAAACAGGGCGTAGGAGCGTCCTACAGGTTGGAGCTGAAAACATGATGTAAATCTTTTGAAGACAAATATTAAGAAGCGTTTGGTGGTTTTTGCCCCCGAGGGTTTTCCACCTAAAACTCTTTGAGTCTATTGCTTCTATTTGTTATGCATTGTTGAATGGTGTTGACGATGTTTATGTTTATCTGATGCTAATAACAATTAATGCTCTGTGGAATTAAAAATATACTACTTGATAAGAAATACTGATTCACCCCCCTCTCAGTGTTCACAACATTTTCAACATGATCTTGTTCTTTTTGAGTGAGTTCTTGATCCTAGCCAACATAGTTTGCCACCAAGAGAACCATTGCCAAGACCATACTTGTTGTACTTGCTGATTTCATTCGCGTTCTTCCTTCTACTTCCAGTTCTACTCCTTCCTCTATTATTGAAGATGTACCTTTGTTCTTATAATTGAGTGAGACACAACTCTAAACATGGGAGGATAGATGTTAGGAGTAACTATGCTAGAATTATCTATCGTAAAGTCTCATTATAAATAAAATGGGGAATTAATGTTTAATTGTCTAATGTAATTTTATGTAATAATTTGATGCCTTTTTCAGTTATTGACAAGCAAAGAGTTGCATCAGCGGCTGTGACCGCCCAACTTACCAAGTGTCAGTTAGACAATATATTAGACAGAAGCAAAAGATGCAGAGGGTTGGTCATTCTCCATGTGTCTTATTATTGGTATGTAGCCACTTGAGTCAAAGAAGGCAGCCGCATGATACATTTTTCTTTTGATAATATTGAGTAAATACTTTATTTTTGCTGATATATGTGATTGTATTCTTGTGTGTGCATATAGTTAGATCTTTGTACACACTTCTCTTTCTCTCTCTCTCACACCCCCTCTCTATTCTTTTCTTGTCATTTTGAATCTCGTAACTCAAGAATATATATATATATATATATATTTGAAAACCATTATGCTTGCTTATTGCTTTTTCATGTTTGGCATGACCCATGTAGAATGACCAACCCATGCATCTTTTGCTTGTTTCTGTGTACCAACTCATTGATGAAGTTGAGAAGTTGGGAAGCTGCAACCATCAGCACAGTTCCCTACTCAACAAGACTCAATAACACAATACAGAAATGCATTAATATTCTACTTTCCATTAAACATACACATCCTCCTTATATTATATTCGGACTTAAAATATATGAATAAATATTCACGCTAAAACATATGGGCATCTAGCAAAGTCTGCCCAAATTGGATAATACAAGTATTCTACAAAACAAAGACGTCTTGCAGAGAAAAACATCACAAACTTTACCAACAATAAGATAAGGTTGCTTAACAAACAAGAGTGGAAACCTTGGACTCCTTTTTGCCCTTGCTAGAGGAGTGTCAAAGCTTAACAGTAAAAGAAGGAATTGCCATATGGATAGGAAAGGGTGTCAAATGAAATGATACTCCAAGGATCAATAGAATCCTCAAGTAGGAAGAAAAACAAGCAGAAGAAGAGGGCAACCAGACAAGGAGGAAATATTGTTATGACACTGATCTTTATTGTTGTGAAGACATGTCACTGGAGAAAGATCTGATAAGTGAAAAGCAAAGAGATCTGCCATCAGAAGAAGGATGGACAAGGGAAGAATAGCAACTGAAAGGAGCGATTTAAGAAGAAATGTTCGAGAAAAGAGGAGTGGGATCTTGTGAGGAATACTAATACTTACTCTTGCAAGGAATACAATGACTTAGTTCAAGGAATGCTTCAAAGCAAGTGTAGGTACAACTGGAATGGGTTTAAAGAAGAGGTCAGATGATAGTAGATCAGAGAATAATAGTCACAATGAAGAGCAGATTTATGCAAGAAAATCTTGTTAGTTCAATAAAATTGAAAATGTTAAAAACACTTAACATCTTACAAGATGATCATGGTATACTGGAAGATGGAATGGAAGGGTGTCAGTCTACCAGAAACATACTGGAAGATGGAATGGAAGGGTGTCAGTCTACCAGAAACAAAGATAGTTGAAGAGAAGAATTTAAACCAGTAAACCAAGAAGAAATGAAGATTGAAAAAGAAGAAAGGCTCAAATTAAGTAGATCAATCTGGGAAAGGTGTGGAAATTTCATGCAGCCAGGCAATTAATGCATTACTGAAATTTCACCTTCTTCTTAGAATGTTTCCTGGATCTTAGCCCTATATTTTTCAGCCTTTAGGTCTGGTGTAAATTAGAGTATAAAAAAGCAGTGGAAAGATCACAATAATTCTTTTCAAAAAGCGCCAAACTTCCCAGAAATTTAAGGAGAAAAGATACCAAGGAAAGATAAGTTTCAGCCCCTTCTTGAGCAACTTACTCTCCAATAATTGGATCTGAAAATGAACTTTTGCAGTAGTATGACAGTAGTAAAATCAGGCCTTGTATTCTTCCTTAGCTGTCATATCATTTAACAGTTTGCTCTGTGTAATTTTGATCTATGGAGATGTTTGGAAAGGCCCGAGTTCTTCATCAACTGCAACATCTCTGTTGAAGTTCAACTGATTAGTGTCGACATCAACCAACCTATAAGCTCTGTGACTGTCACTATAAGTTGTGATCATCAGTTTCTTCCACTTAGGGTCTAACTTGGTTATTTTATCATCTGGAATGCAGGCATAGGCAATAGAACAAAATACCTTAAGATGATTGACTTTGGGCTTCTTCTCAAAAGATGCTTCTGCTGGGGTCTTCTACTTCATCACCATCATTGGTGATCTATTCAGTAGATATAATGCTGTAAACACTGCTTTAGCCCCAAACCTGTTTGGAACACACCTATTCTTGGTTGTACAGCTGGCCTTTTCTATGATAGTGTGGTTTTGCCTCTCAGCCTCTCCATTATGCTATGGAGTGTAGGGTGTAGTGAATGGTCTTTTTATACCATGTTTAGTGCAAAAATTATCAAATTCCTTTGAAAATATTTCTCCATCATGATCAACAATGCTTTAAACTTTTGAAATTCATTAAGCACTTCAAATTTTCAGTTCTCAAGATACACCCACATTCTCCTACTATAATCATCAACGAAAAGATGGAAGTACCCGGCATTTGTGATGGATATCGTGTTGATTGGTCCACAAACATCTCTGCATGAACCAGCTCAATGACTCTGTTTTCTTTCTAAACATGCCCTTCATGGAAAGGAGCTTTGTGCTTCTTCCCTGACCAACAAGCTCCACAAATACCTTGTATGTATTGCTGGATGTCAGAAAGTCCATATACCAATTTTAGTTGATCCAATTGAGAGAGGTAGTTCAAATTTTAGGTGCCCATATTGCTACCACAAAATCTAGCAGGCCTTATAAGGATTCAAGTAGCAATACACCTTCTAGATGAGACCTAGGAATAAGAGTCATAGGATCTAGGGTTTCTGGATTGTTCTTGGTTTTAGGGATTCCTGAGATCAAGGCAATAAGGAGAAAAGGCTTCTTGTGATATACTTCAACAAGTACTAAGCTCATACAACCTTCAAAGAAGTCCGAAAGTTGAGGAAGAATAGCGAGGGTTTCCATCCTAGGGCAAAAGTTAAAACCTAGGGCAAGATATTTTATGGAGAAAACTTAAGTGGATACCCACCAAACTTGGAGGTCAAGTAGCCAAGACCCTTAGCTTGATGTTTAAGCGCTCAAGTTCCCACAAAACGCTCCCAAGGAAAGTCACTCTAAGCCCTAATTAGATGTCCTACATTAAGAGGACTGAAATTTTGTGAAGAGGATTTATGAATGGAAAGGAGAATGATCGCTAAGGACTTGGATTAGTGCCTTGTCTTTTGGGCATATGGAGTTTAGGAGGCTTATGGCTAACACGTTTCTAAGAAGGCCGAAAATTGATTCCCTAGGTATCAACTTTTAACATTTACCCACTTCTAAGGAAAATGGAGTTTGGTGGAGAGTTTAAAGGATTACTCCACTAGGAACATTCATTACATGTCATACAATGAATAACATATGCAATTCTCAACTAGATAGCCTTTCAAAAATTAATTTTCAACCATTAGGGAACCAATTAGCATAATCTAGAAGCAACAATTCGATACATTAGACAATTTGAAGATAGAATTTCATCAACATTAAAGACTTACACGAATACATGTAGTATATCCATCCATTATCCAAAGAAATAGATCCAAAGATAATCCAATTAGTTTCCAAACGTAGAAATGCATCCAAAAAGATCTCTAATATCCAAGAAGGAACAAGTGCGAAATTCGCTAAGAGGTTCAAATTTTCTAAGTGATGATGATGAGAGAGTGAAATGACCTCTCTTATTTATACATGTCTAATGATTTCTAATTTAGCTTAAACACCCCTCAAGTTGTAAAATAATGGGCAAAACTTGGTGAGGTTAGAAGCCAACCACGTAGGCAACGCAAAACATAAAAAATTGACCCACAAAAGTGTAACTAGGTTCGGTCTTCATAATGACATGTAATTGTCATTTTATGTAAAGAGATGTAAACAAGAAAAATAAAATATTGTAATGCTTGCATCATGGGTTTCATGAGCAAGAGATTTTATTTTTGAGTCAAGGCTCCCATTGAGAGCCTTTAGGAATTTTGTCATCTAGTCATAAAAGAATAAAGGAGTCATTGTCATGACGTCATGTTACACATTGTATAAAGTCACACTTGTCTATGAAAAGTATTCCTCCAAGACCTTGTCACTTATCCCCTTCAAGTCGGCCTACAACGAATGGAGAACTTGCAAGAATATATCGACCTTCCTCCTAATGATCATGTTGGCCTGAGGGATATGAGACAATATGTATAAATAGACACACTTGGCCTCACTTAGGAGCAAGCAATTCGGTGAAGAGAAGTGCGAAGAAGAGCCTACAAGCAGAAGTGCGAAGAAGGGATATTCTTCTTGGCTTATTGTCTTGGGTCATATACTCTCCCATGTGTGAACGAAGAAGGATTGAAGGCATCAAGAGAAGATCGAAGTAGAGCTTGTTGTTGGGACCTTGTTTGGGCATAGATCTTGCAATAGGGAAGCCAAGGAGAAACACTATTCTAGGGTTTCTGATCTAGGAGACCGAGTTTCTCTGGGTAAGCCGAGAAGAGCAATAGAGACCGAGATTCCCTAGAGGGAGCCGAGAAGAACAATGTGGTAGGATAGAGACCGAGATTCTCTAGAGGAAGCTGAGAGGAGTAGTTCAAGAGTAGAAGGAAGTCGAGAATGGGAAGAGGGAGAACGTTAAGGGTTAGTGACAAAGGTCTTGGAGGATTCTAGAGTCGAGGGTCTTTGTCATGGTCTTGGTATTCGTCAATTGAAGATCTATAAGCAAAATTTCTGATTGGGTTTTCCTCTCAAAGAGTGAGAGGTTTTGGCCCTAGCTGACAAGCCTACATACTGTGTCTCTTGTCTTCTATTGTCATTTGGTAATTGTCTTGATGAAAACAACACATTGATAATATAACGAAACAAAGATCATAATACAAGAAGTAAAAGCATATCACAAGCAATTATCAAGCAAGAGAAATCTCCTAATCTTCATTGCGCTAGATTTCTCAACAAAAAGAGGTCGAAATGCTGATGTCATGCATGCATAGGCCCTTCTAAGGCACGCATTGGGCTCCTCCAGTGCTAAGTTGAGTGTAGACTCTAGAGGGCTCCAAAAATCTAAATCTAGGGGTTGGCTCCTAAATCTCCAAGCAAATCATTCCGTGGACCCCAGTGTTATGTTTGGGGCACAAACTAGGTCTCATGGGTCTCCTGGTGATAGAATACACTGATTCTATGTTAGCTTTTGTAGCATCGAGTAGGTGTTGTAGTTTCGATTTTTGTCTAAGAGACTAAGGAACACGAGTAACCTAAAAAAGGTTTTGTGAATTGTTAAAATTTCTGTTTTCCCACCCCGGTTTTCAGTTTCTCCTTATTTTTCCCATGTAGTTAAATGCCCTTTCCCATAACCATACATTCAACAAGCTGAAAAAATAAATTTGCTGAAAATACAAATTTTGGAAAATTTACAGAATGTTGGAAATTGCAGAAATAAAAATCAGCAGTAATAAACAACCATAAAAACACATTAAAACACTGATATTTTTGGTCAACGTGACCCTGGAAAAACCCCCTACAACTCTTGGGGAAAACCAGTTTGAGAGCTCTTCTTTATTTCTGGAAAGTGCCTTTTTACAGCAAGAAAATTTCAGCGAAAATTACAGCAAAATAATTTTTCCAGCAAGCAAACTTATCTGTTTTCAGCCTACAGACCACCTGGAAACTTTGCTGTACGCGCGGTACGGATGTACGGATGTACGGATCTCTCAGGAGTCCTAGAAGGGGTTCCAAAGGGACTACTACTAGACCAAGTTACAATAATGGGACAAGGACCCACTGTCATAGTCAATGTCCCTTACTCTTTACGGACTTTCGCCGATGGGAGGAGTCCTAGTATAGAGGAAATCACTTGAAGGATGAAATCAATAACAATGTGCAATGTGATTTCCAAAGCCCATTCAAAGGAGATGCTCAAATAATGGCTTGCTTTCTTCCAAAGCAACAAAACGACTCTCGAAGAAAGGCTTTTTGGTAGGAGGCCTAGACCTAGGTGAAAGGATATTCAATAGAAGAGCTATGCCTAGATCAAGGTTTCCTAGAAAGGGAAAAGGACCTCTCTTAAGGTTTTGTGAGATAGAGACAATATATTGAATGAGACCACAAGAGAGACCTAAGGGCTACCCAAACTAGGCTAAGGGTTAGATAGATCAATGCGGGAATAGATGCCCTAAAAACTAATAAATGTTAGATAGGCCAATGACTGGTTAACTTCCAACGAGTTTTCAAGTAGATTTGACCTATGAGAAACCAGTAAGAAAAGAAACCTAGGGATAGAAATGATGTTGGAGCTAGGGCTTGGGGTTTCTCCAAATCTAGCCATGGGATTTGCTTCAAAAGGAGGGCATCTAGAGAATACCCCAACGCAGTAGCTTGCCAATTTGCACTTGAAGATGATCACCCTAATGCAATTCGCATTAGGCCTTAGGAGACCATCTAGGGTTAGGTTAGAAAATGGGAGAGGGAGAGAAAAGAAGAAATTTAATGTGATCAAATTGGGATTTAAGACCAGTGCTTGGCTATTGGGAGGATTGGAGTCAAAATTATCTTGACTTTGTCCCCTTTGCTCTTCAAGGAGGCCTAAAGCAACAAATTCACTATCTATGGATGTAGTTACACAACAACTTTGGACATTTATACTAAGATGGAAAATATTATGGATTTTCAAGGATGCACATGCAAATGATCCCTTAAGAGCATTCATTCATTCATTGTCTTATGAGTAACACATGCACATTTCTCCAATAACATCAAGGCCTAAAACAATTTTTCATGAATTAGGGCACAATAATAACCATAAGATAGAAATTCCATGCATTAGACAATCATTATTTTACAAATATAGCGTTAAAAGGGCACTTACAAGACATTGAAGAATATATCCATCCACAATATTGTAAGCAAGAAGTTCCAAGAAAAGATGGTGAAGATTTCCAAATGTCAAAATGCATTTATTCCATCCAAATCACTCCATAAATCACAAGTCGAAATTCTCAAGAAGACCTAGCGAAAATCCAAGTGATGATGATCAATACAAATGAGGTCTCTCCAATTTATTTGAGGCTCATGGGATTTGATTTAGTTGAATTAGCCTAATAAGCCCCTAAAACAACTCTAATGTGCAAAATAACAACCTAATTGGTGATAAGCCCCCCAAATAGCTCCAAAAGTACAATATAAACCTTCCAAATGAAGCTGAAATGACATAATCATGGGTTCAAAGGGCCATTGGCAAGCCAATATATGTCCCTCATGTGTCGAAATGAAGAAGAGGATTCTCAAAATCATGACCAAGGGGTTGGCCCTTTGGGTTCTAGGAAAGCCATTTGTGGTGCTCCCAAGTGGTTGTGGGGGCACAATGAATGGTCTCATGGATATCCAACTGGATCAATATGTCGATACTCCATCCATGGGGGCTAGAATGATGATACAAGCCCTCCCATGTCTTCGTAGGTGAGACAAAACCCCATCTGGGCTCTAGATCAACTGCCAAGAGTCTGGTGAAAGTATGTATTCGACTGGGCCATGTGGTCCAAGTGCATCATCATCTTTGAATGAGTGGGGCACGAACAAGCTAAATGTGGTGCTGAAGGATCCAATGGTGTGGCAATCAATGCTCTGCTATGAAGGAGGCCCATGGCTATCAATGCTCACCCTACAAGTGCCATCATGACCCTCTGGAGGGCTTGGATCCCGTATAGGAAGGCCAAACACAAGGTGAAGGCCCACTTGCAATCATGTATAAGATCTAATGCATCTCCTCACTTTCCAATACAACAATTCATTAGTGCAATTGAGTAAATGAGCTTACAAATCAAGGAATCATGTGGACACTTCATAGTGGCATGCCCTTCCATAATGGGCTTTAGAATGTATAGGTGTCCCCATGCTCAAGGGGGAGGTTAATAAAGGATCCTATTAGGTGGTCTCAACCTTTAAGGGAGTGACAGGTCCATGGTACATCCATCAAATGGCAGGTGTCATGTCAAATAATGATGGAGCAGAGTGGGTAGCAAGGGAAGGCTCCAAGCCCCATGCCATGGTACACTGGTAGCTATAATGAGGGAAGCCCACACATGGGTGTATAGATGTAGGAGGGAGCAATCGTGGTACATGAGTTACCCTGGTCTTTGTTTTGCCACCCTTATTCATATGCCTTTTGCCTTTTATTATTTTTCTTTCTTATAACTGTTCGGGGCTCTAGGGAATGAGAGCATGATGTGTATGATATAGCAGTAAATACCCCCTTAAGGTTGGCCAGTTAATCACTCACCAAGGGTTGGAACAATCATGGGTTCCTTAATGATGCAAGAGGTTCATATAAGGGCTTTAGGAACCAGGATGATGGCCATGATGATAAGGGGTAGAGCTCATGCTTGGCTTTTGCCCATGTGCTAAATTTTTATGCCCTGACCATCTTTTGCATTTTATTGTACATTTCCTATTGAGAGTGGCCAAATTATTCTTTTAACTTTCTTTTTAGTTGCATCAACCTCTAGGGCATCGTTCCAAGCCCAACCCAAAATGTGGACAAGGGGAGGGGGAAACTAATTCCTTGTGGATCTGGATGGGAAATATGTCAAAAGGTGTTATAATGAGTAGAAGGGAGTGATGTATGTAGTGTCCGGAAGCGGGACCATGCAACCAAAATTGGGATTTCCCATGTAGTGCCACTCCTAAAGATAGTGGCCACTAAAAGAGTTCCCACAGGACTATGATAGAAGACTGACTATCATGTCGGAGTTTGGACAAGGGGACAAGAACACAAAGCAAGTCCATTCTTTCCACCAAATCCCCCCACTAATCTATGTCCAGATGTGTCCATGATAAGTAAGCAAAAATACCCAATTACATAATGAAAAGCCATACCTTCGGGGTTGGAGGGCCCACCTTCAAACATACAATCAAAACAAATGGGTGAGGACACATAATGGTTGGCTTAGGTGGCAGAGAATGGTAGCATATCGAGCTATGTGGTGGCTACAAGGGGCTATTGGCTGTCGACTGAAGATAATTCTAGGAGAAAATTTCTCCTAGGGGTGTCACCCACTGGTGGTGAGTAAGATCTGGCTCCAACTAGGACATGAGCTCTCAGTAGAGTTCCCAAACATACTCGAACGGGGAGGTCGTGAGGACACCAATAATCTCTTGGGACCTTAGACCTATTGCATGCACATTCAAAGACTAAGTACACAGGGCAACATGTTTTTATGGTGTCTTTGATCGCCCATGCTTTTGTTAGTCTGTAAAATCAATAGGAAATAAACTGCAAATTCAATCTAAATGCATTTAATCTAGAATGCAAACATAATATAATGATGTTAGCTATGCAAAAATCAATATGCGATGTATCCTACTCTAATATGCATATTACATCATACAAGTACTAAGTGTAATCATAGACCCATTGCAACCAACATATAATCTAGTCAATATGAGAACAATTGCCTCGCTGCTTACTCTTTCAACAGATCCAAAGGTAAGGGCAGGAATGGCTATATGGAAGGTGACAAGGGTGGGAGGTGGGAAAAAAATGGCCCACACACGGAGGATCAAAGGCGAAGAGGGTGCAAATGGATGCAATATACTCCATAGGATCCTCTCTTTTAACCAAAAGATAGAGATATCAACAATTAATCTCATAAATCTTCGACGAATGACAACATTAGACATCTCATCCTCATTGTGGTCCATATCATTTATATCGTGCCTTGTGGCCACCTTAAGGCCATGATCAGAGGGAGAAGGAAACTAATGACCTGGAGAGACACAATAAGTAGGTTTCCCATGATGATCACACTTAAGATAGAGAGAAGATTCTTCATTATCAGTGATAGTGTAAGAAGGGTTGAGGAAAGGGTCCACATGAGATTCAATTACATTCTTAGGATTGTGAGGAAAAACAAGAGTCCTATTGATATCATCATCATCGGTGTCATAGATAGGGTACTTGTTAAAACGATGCCAATGAACCTCCTGTTTCCCCTCTTCAATATGTAAGTAATCATTGATATCAAAGTTCAAAGGGGGAGCGAGATCTTTTTTCCCAAGATCTTTGTGATGTTCAATGAAGGCTTCCTTTTGAATATCAAATCGCTAGCATGCCTGAAAGTGTTCAATAAAACCATTAAAGAATGCTTCAATAGATGAGATACTCTTAGGTTTGCTATTATGTAACCATGAATTATGACCATGGAGGAATCTAATAAATAACATCATGAGGACATTGTGATGAACCAATTTAGCTTTTGAGGCGTATGTGACAAATCTTGCCACATGATCAATTGCAAATAGTGGATCACCATGAAACTTGGGCACCCTAGGTATGATAGTCCTGGTGAGATGCTTAGGGTGAATTTAGAGATGCCTAAAGAAATGCTTGCTCCACCCTGTTAGCGCTTGAAATTTCACCTCAGGCTGAAAAAGGTAAACTCCAAGGCAACATCAAACCACTTAGCCTCGTAGCTAGCCCTATGGGGCAGGAGAGGGCTCTCTTCGGTCTATCTCGACAAAGATCTTCAACGGGCAGAGATAACCAATAAAGAACACTGATTTTAGGCTAGTAAACTGATAAAAAAGGTTTGATTTTGTATTTTTAGGGTTTTGGTGGAAAATTGGGGAAAGGCAATTTTGGGTGCGGGGATTGGACACAGTTTTTGCAGGGGGTTCTTTGGGGAAAGGTAGGAGACTGTATTGATGCCTTTGAAAGATTTGGATGGATTGAGAATGACTGGTG
>APFE030999851.1:188268-213731 GCA_000404065.3 Pinus taeda
GAATCCAGTGTTTCATAATTGATCAAAGCATATTGATATTCGGTGTCACTTTGTCAGAGATTGTGTCCGACGAGGCGCTGTACAGTTGAGCTACACTCCTATAGGAGAACGGGTGGTAGACATCCTCACCAAGGCCCTTGGAAGGACAAAGTTTGATTACTTCAAGGAGAAGATGGGGATGATAAAGAACTCGTTTCAATAGCAGAAATGGGGATAACAACACAGATGCAGAAGGAGTTGCAATACGGATGCAGTGTTGGGAGAAAAGGACCAGCAACAACATGGATGCAGAGGGAGTTGTCGTACAGATGCAACAGTGGCAGTAGCAAAGCCATGGGCAATAGTACAAGATGTAGCAGTGCAGAGGATGTTGAATGATTAGGGTGATACTCAGTGAGGAGTATTACTAGAGCACAATCCTCGCTAAGAGGGAGTGTTGATTTGGGGTAGCATCGAATGTGCTCTGGCCACAAAAATTGGTGGAGAGGCTAAAGCACATGAGATCTCCAAGACCCAGAAATGGTTTGGGCAAAATCTAACCAGTTTGGAAGATATTAAAATAATTAACATTTTTAATGGAGTCCCTAAGTCTAAACTTAGGGAAAATAAAATATTAATGTGAATTAATATAAAACTGAGTTAGAATGGTGCAAAAGTCATGGATCAAGTCAGATCTAATCATAGCCATTGATTAGGGACTTTATCTCGGCTATTGATGGACCAACGAGAAAAGTATAAGAAGAGGCTTGAGGGTCAGTTGGAGAATACATTGAGGGAGACAAGTCAGTTCGATTTCTGGAGCAGGGTTAGCTGAGAAATTTGAACTGGTGGTCTGGAGAGCAGTAGGAGGTAGCTAGTACGGGGCAAAGAGTCAAGATCAGCAACAAAAGACTAGCTCAGAGGCAGGAGAGGCAGATGCAGGGCCTTTTAGGCAGACGCTGAGGTAGCTGGAGACTGCGCAGTCACTAGAGGGGCTGCATGAGTGACGCAGAGAGCCCCAGGCTAACGTAGACAAGCAGGGGCTGAGACATTGTGTCTGGGAGCTACGCAAAGGTCAGCCAGGCTGACGATGGCACTGCGAGAAGTGTTGGAGAATTTTTTCTCTCTGTTGGGTAAGCCAGTTTGGCACCCGGTTGTACTAAAGAACTGCTGAATAATAAAGTCCTCCCTTGCTGCACCGCTTTTCCCACATTAGGTTTTTCTGGGTACTGTTGTTCAAAATATCGATGTCAATGTGTTGATTCTTGTGCATGTGTTTGTTTCTGTATTATGGCGTGATATCCGCAACATAATTTATTTTAATGTTTATTGAAGGAATTTCATAAATAACTTATTGAAAATAAGTAGGCAAAGTAAATCAGATGTTGCAGTGAGATTTTTCACATTCCAAGTGAGAACAATGTGACAAGGAGCCACTATCACCTTAGTCAATGTCCCCTACTTTTTACAGTCTTTCACCGATGGTAGGAGTCCCAGTATAGAGGAAATCACTTGTAGGATGAAATCAATAACAATGTTCAATGTGATTTCCAAAGCCCACTCAAAGGAGATGCTCAAATAATGGCTTGCTTGCTTCAAAAGTAAGAAAAGGGCTCTCCAAGAAAGGATTTTTGGTATGAGGCCTAGACCTAGGTGAAAGGATATTCAATAGAAGAGTTATGCCTAGATCAAGGTTTCCAAGAAAGGGAAAAGGAATTGTCTTAAGGTTTTGTGAGATAGAGATCATATATTGAATGGGACCACAAGAGAGACCTAAGGGGTACCCAAACTAGGCTTAGGGTTAGATCAATGCGGGGAATAGATGCCCTAAAAACTAGTAAAGGTAAGATAGACCAATGAATGGTTAACTTCAAATGAGTTTTCAAGTAGATTTGACCTATGGTAATCCACTAAGCAGAGAAACCTAGGGATAGAAATGATGTTAGAGCTAGGGCTTGGAGTTTCTCCAAATCTAGCCATGGGATTTGCTTCAAAATTGGAGGGCATCTAGACAAAACCCCAACGTAGTAGCTTGTCAATTTGCAATTGAAGATGACCAACGTATTGCAATTCACACTCAACCCTAGGAGACCCTCTAAGATTAGGGCAGAAAATGGGAGAGGGAGAGAAAAGAAGAAATTTGATGTAATCAAACTGGTATTTAAGATCGGTGCCTGGCTATTGGGAGGATTGGAGTCAAAATGATCCTGACTGTCACGTTCGCTCTTCAATGAGGCCTAAAGCAACATCTTCATTATCTATGGATGCAATTGCACAACAACTTTAGACAGTTATACTCCGATGGAAAATATTATGGATTTTCAAGGATGCATGATGCAGGTGCATTGGACTAAGCTGGAGATGAAGAAATTGAGCAGAGCTTAACAATGTGGTGGACTGACCACATGTTAATGCTAGCAAATACTTTTGTTGTTTTTGTTAAAGTTTTGAATATTTAATGTAGGTGTAAGATTGGATTATTCTTGCATAAGTCGAATAGTCTAGAAATTTAGTAGTTATTTCTGATTGTAATAATTAGCTCATGAAGTGTCTTTTCGACTTCCCTCATTTGGAGAAAAGAGGAAACAAACCATTTGCTAGAGTTTGTGAATAAAAAGGGGCATCGGATGGGAGGAGTAGTTCTTCTCCTGCCTCCGAGTATGTATGTCTGAGGAGAATGATAAGAAAGTTTTGCATTTGTGTGGATTCATAAAATTTGTGTTTTTCTTCTCTAGTTTCCTATCGAACTGTGTGTGCATTTACTTAGGTTTCAAAAGAATTCGTTGGGACCATTTGTGAAATGTCTTATGCTATCAAACTCAACTTTGAGCTGTGATTAGTTGTGTGTACTCCACTTACAGTGATCCTTCAAACTATTTTGCAACACCTCTGTGTTTTCGCAGGCAATGGCATGCCCTTTTGATTGGAATCCAAACCATTAGTTGAGAGAGAGTGAAATTGTTGATGATGAGAGGTGGAAGGAGAACATTCCCTGAGTGGGAGACGGGTTATACTATGGAGAAATCGATTTTGTAGAGGACCAAGTCATTTCGCCTTCCAAAATTTGAAAACAAAGTTTTTTCAGAGCGCTACGAAATCATTTTGTAGCGCCTTTAGGGTTTTAAAAGAGTGGTACAAAATCATTTTGTAGTGCCTACAACTAGAAGTTTTTGCAATACTTTTAGGCGTTCAGTTTGCCTTTAGGCCTGCCCGTTGCTATCAATGCACATGCAAATGATCCCCTAGGAACATTCATTCATTCATCATTTTAAGGGTAACACATGCAAACTTTTCCAATAACATCAAAACCTAAAACAAATTTTCATGAATTAAGGCACAATAATAGCCATAAGAAAGAAATTTCATGCATTAGACAATCATTTCTGCATAAATATAACATTAAAAGGAAACTTACAAGACAATGAAGAATATATCCATTCAAAATATTGCAACAAGAATTTCCAAGAAAAGATAACGAAGATTTCCAAATGTCAAAATGCATTTATTCCATCCAAATCACTCCACAAATCGCACGTTGAAATTCTCAAGAAGTGCTAGTGAAAATTCCAAGTGATGATGATCAATACAAATGAGTTCTCTCCAATTTATATGAGCCTCATTGGATTTGATTTAGTTCTATTAGCCTAATAAGCCCTAAAACAATGCTAATGTGCAAAATAACAACCTAATTGGTGAAAAGGCCACCAAATAGCTCCAAAAGTACAATATAAGGCTTCCTAATGAGGCCGAAATGACTTAATCATGGTGGAAAGGGCTGTTGGAAAGCCAATATATGTCCTTCATGTGCTGAAATGAAGAAGAGGGCAAAATATAGCAAACCTTGGATGGAAAGCATGTGTGCACTATATTTGCTGAAAAACAATTATGCAACTATGTATTTAACTCAATGATCTACTTGTCAACAATGCATTCTAATCAGAAATTCATGATCAATATGCCACATCATCTGCCTACTTCATCCTTCACATCAGCATCATGTTCCCATGCCACACTTGAGCATGACAATTTTCACTATTTCACCCAGAATTCAAATCATCCTTACTTTCTCATACGACATCGAATTTCGATGATTCAAGCGTCGTTGGAAAGATCTCGATGAAATATACACAATGAGAAAGATTTCAGTAGAATTTGAAACAGTGAAAGAATGAAGAAATCACGAACAAGACATTACAGGTAACCCGAGGCACTAGTTTCAAAACAAGTAAAATTTCATTTGATTTGATTTCGTGAATTTGTTTTATTAGTACCAATTCTCAGTTTTTTTGTGTAAATGTCATAAATAGAGAGATTAATCACCTCTTTCTTTTGATAATCTTACATTTCATTGCAAAAAAAGTACCAAGTTTTTGCAGGTTCCAGGAAGATAAATAGATGGACACAAACAAACAACGTCTCTCAAAGACCACATTTCCTTCAAAAGAACATGATCATAGCAACATCAAAGATGAAATATCCACGCATTAGCACATGATTTTGGATAAAGAATGTTGAATCAGATCCATCACACCATTTGGAAGCCTTTCAGATACGAGTCTTACCATTGCATTCCTACTTACTCAGTGAATAAAATCTTCATCTCATTTTCCTTCACAGTCATTTTTTTGCCTCGCTTTCACTAAACTTTAAACCCAGCAATAAAACCATTCAACCCCCCTACAAAGTTGATTCATTCCATTTTCCCTTTTCGCTTTTTCAAATAGGCCTTGATCCACTGCAAAAAGTTTCATCCATAGTCCTTAAAAATTATTGTTTTATGCTCATGTTAGATGATGGAGGATTCATTAAGGCCTCCCTTCTAACAAGTCTTGGCCTATCGACATCAGCACATTATCTAGGTTCAGGGCTAGAGTCCTTATTAGTACCTTGAGGCTTGTATGCATCAATGACAAGTTCTCTTGCCGACAATTATGGGAATACATTAATGTCCCTTGATCATTGGATCTTGCAAGTGGCTTGATATCAGCTCATCTATTTGCACTTTGCAAGATGTACTTAGGTACCTTGGCACTCGTTGACATTAATGACGAGTTTGCCTTGCATTGGTTAACGACATTCATCAATGGCTGATAATCCAATGACTTCTCTTCATGCTCGACAACAACACATTTATTCGCATGACTAGAATTGTACCATTGGGTTTGAAGCAGGTGAAGACTATATCATTTCAGCGTTTTGCAGCAGATACAACAGATTTAGTGGTAGCAATAAAGACTCCACTTTCACCACCTCATCCATCATTTATGCAACCAAGTAGCAGATGAAATTCTACATTCTATTACATGATCCAGCAACAATTACAACTTCTCTACATATGCACAGTTTGTCCACTTCCTAGGTAAGTAAAGCATGTTCTATTCTAGCTTTTAATCATAGAATTCCTTGAATACTGAAATTATAATTTTTGGAAAATACTTCACCATATTTACTTCCTCATTTGAAAAAAACCGTAAATACCTTTAGTTGGGGGAATGGGACATCCATTTATTATCACATCCATTTCACTTCATTTCATCCTAACATACTTGTCCTAATCAATTATGATTGCATTATGGTTCAAAAGTTATGTTATTTGCAAATAAATGCTTAAATGATGAGCATATTATATGGCTGATTTAAAGATGCATTCTTAAATATGTTCAATGAATCTTGCAGCAACAAAAAGAAACAAGGTATTGAAACACAAGAACCAATACTAATTAAGATTTTGTTGTCACACAAGAACCAACCAAACATGTTGCAATTCAATGTATGACAAGGAATACTTTGCGAAAAGAAATGAAATTGTCAAATGCAAAGTTTAAGGACAATTAATATAAGCCAAGTTCATTCAAAAGCAAATCATGATGAAACAATGTAATAGATTGCATGAGGACATGCAATAACGTTAGTTGGGGGGTATGTAGAGTCTCCAGAATGTCTTCAAAATATCATCCACTTTCACCTTTATCGCCACCATTTCACTCACATGTTGCAACTCCATGACCATATAACCTTTCATTAGCCTCCATTTTCATAATTATATGGGTTCCATTTGTGTTTTCCAAAAGTCAATGATTTCTAATATTATAAGTGAATTAAATGGTTAAAACTTAGAAAAATGACATATACTTGCTAATACTTAAAAGTGGCTTGAGTTTCATGACATGTGTAGGTCATTTGGAAGCTTCGAAGGCACCCTTATGTGGCCTCCAATGCTAAAATTCGAATTTCCTTCAAGATATGGAAGAAGATTTGGATAAGGTCAAAGAGGATATGTGTCTCATCATTACCTATTTGAATTGTAACTCTATGAGATTTTCTAGGGATCTAGGGGGAGAATAATGGACCTCCATTAATGAGGTAGTTTCTTATGTTTTTCTATAATTAGGAGAACCTCCTCCTTTCAAAGGCATGTGTAAAGTTGGGGAAATGCTCATGTTTTGAATATAGAATTTAGATTTGGCACCATGCTCATGAGTGATGTTCACTTTGATTTGGTTATGCTTGTATTTGGAGCCTCTCAACTTTCCATCCCTCATGCTTTTGGATTGGCCATCTATAGTGTGTGAGATTTATTGCTTTTCATAGATTGAGATTTATTGTTTTTCATAGATTAAGATTTATTTCTTTCATATCTTTCCCTGTGTGAGAGGTTAAGAGTGATTTTTTAATTTGCTTTCATATCTAGAGGTTGAGAATGATTGTTTTTGCTTTTATTTCATATCATGTGGTTTTGATTCTTCATTTCATAGGATCCTGATTTGATAATGCACACATGATCCCTTAGAGTAGATTTCATTTCATGCAATATCATTTTTGAAAGAGTGGTGTGCTTTTCAATTCCCGCAAGTGTGGTAGATTAAGACTTCAATTCCTGCAAGTGTGGTAGATTTAGATTTCAATTCCTGCAAGTGTGATAGATTAAGATTTCAATTCCACACACTGTACTATAATTTATTTTGAATTGATTGTTGAATTAGAATAGGTGAATTTGGTTTGTCGTTATTTGGTTTAGTAGTTAGATTGATCTAAATTCGAGGTTAATTTCTAGCATATATAGTGTACGCATGCTTCGCAAGTTTTACGAAACCCTCGGGTTGACAATTAAATGATAGGTAATTAATTGCCTCAACAACAATCGTTGTATATGAGTTACACTGGTCTTTTTTTCCCACCTTTCTTCATATGCCTTTTTCCTTTTATTGTTTTTTCTTTTTTATAACTATTCGAGGCTCCAAGGAATGAGAGCATGATGTGTATGATATAATAGTATAGTAAATACCCCCTTAATTTTTGACAGTTCATAGCCCACCAAGGGTTGGAACTTGCGACAATCATGGGTTCCTTAATGATGCAAGGGGCTTATATAGAGGCCCTAGGATCCAGGGTGATGGCCATGATGATAAGGGGTAGGGCTCATGTTTGGCTTTTGCCCACATGCTAAACTTTTGTCCCAACCATCTTTTGGATTTTATGGTACATTTCCTGTTGAGAGTGGCCAAATTATGCTTTTAACTTTCTATTTAGCTGCATCAACCTTTGGAGAATCATTCCAGGCTTGACCCAATGTGTGGACAAGGGGAGAGGGAGGCTAACTCCTTGTTGACCCGGATGGGAAATATGTGAAAAGGGGTTATAATGAGTGGAGGGGAGTGATGTAGGTAGTGTGGGAAAGCGGGACCACACAACCAAATTTGGGGTTTCACATGTAGTGCCACTCCTAAAGCTAGTAGCCACCATAGGAGATCCCACGAGACTAGGATACAAGACTAACCACCAAGTTGGACAAGGGGACAAGAGTACAGACCAAGCCCATTCTTTTTGTCGAACCCTCCCACTAATCCATGTCCAAATTTGTCCATGATAAGTATGCAAAAATACCCAAGTACATAATGAAAAGCCATACCTTTGGGGTTAGAAGGCCCACCTTCAAACATACGATCATAACAGGTTGGTGAGGACACATAATGGTCAGCTTAGATAGTGGAGAATGGTGGCACATCGAGCTATCTGGTGGCTTCAAGGGGCTATCAATTGATGACAAATCTAGGAGAAAATTTCTCTTATGGGTGTCACCCACTGGTGGTGGGTAACATGTCACTACATTGTTGTTAAGAGGTCTAGTATAGACCTTGTAGGGTTTCCCTCTCCAAGGTTTGCTATATTTTATGGCAATAGGTCCTACCCTAACCCTTTATTTTCACAATCATACCTTACCTTATCCTCACATCTAGGTGCTTGCCTTTCATTTTTCTTGAAATTTGGGGCAACTATGAGATGAATTTCCCTTGAGAAACCCATCTATCCCAAAAGAATCCCATCTTGCCCCAAGGATGAATTCAAATTGGACAAAATAAATATTATTATTATTGATGTGTTTGGCACTGCTCTTATTATCATTTGATGTGACAAATTTACTTGGGTTAACAATGATCAAGGCAAGTTTGATAAATATATTTAAAAGATTTTTATTAGTTTGGAGTGGGCAAATTGGTAATGAGTTCAAGTTGGCCTCTCTAATTGGAGGGTCTCATTAACATTAAGGCAACCCCTTGTTCTAATATAAATTAGAGGACTTGTGACTCATTTGAAGCACATGAAGAGCATCACATCGATGGAATTAGACCTATGAGGTAGTAGTAGTACCAAACAACCCTAGCCGAATTGGAGGAGTTTCGTATTGGTCTCTTCATGTGTCTTGATTTGGACAAGCTCTAGGAGAAGATGGCTGAATTTGTGAGGAGAATTATGAACAGAGTTTGATGCATATTTCCTTGAGATACATGGCCGTAGAAGTAGGATCACTGAAGAAAAGGATTGAACACTGTTAAAGATATTTGCAATAGGTCACAAGTCTATTTTCGGAAGGCCTAGCAAGAAGTTGGACTAAGGCCGCAATACCCTAGTCACATAGCGTAGATGTCGAATCGTTTGGAGGCCTAATTTGTGACATTGTCTTGGACTGTACATATGCCCTAACCGGGACCTAGCAACTGCAAAGAAAGGACAATGAACCATGACCTACAAAGGCTATTGGAGTCAGTTGATTGAGGCCGCATTATACTAGGATATGTGTGCAATGATTGAAGTTGTTTGCAGGTTGAAATAGAGGGTTGAAGTATTGCTATACAAATACCCTAACTATTGAAAATTGGCAGCTCAGGCATGAATTTCTAAAAGAATAGAAAGTCTCAAGATAGTAAATCACGTTGCATAAATTGGTAATCAAGTATTGTTAATGAAAAATCACTTATCATTAATCAATCCTAATAGTTCAATCTCGATTAATATTATTATTATTAAAAAGAAATTCAAGTCACTCAATCATGACTCTCAATAATGTTCTCTTACACTCTCATTATTGACATGGCATATTCCTCTTACACTCTCATTAATGCTTTTACACTCTCTTACACTCATTAAAACATGTCATAAAAGATTCTCTTACACTCTTACACTCAATAAAAGCATGTCATAAAAGATTCCTCTTACGTACTCTTTAATGCATATGTTACACTCTCTCTTAAAAGCAATAGTTACGAACGCATGGATACCTCCTTAATGTCATTAATTACACTTCCTAAATGGGCATATGTTATTCTTCCTCTTGGCATTCGAGTTACTCCTCCTTTATGGCATGGATTCATTGCTCCTTGTTACGAATATAAATTATAGAAAAAAAAATGTAAATATTAAATAATCAAATATTAATTACGTTAAATAGTCATTAAGTTAAATGACAAGACATGTCTAGTCTTGAAAGGACACCTGCCTAGGTATAAATGTAGGTCCTCATTGTAACAGCCAACATCACCTGTACAATTTTATATATAATAAATTATTATTACAAATACTTCTGTGTATTTTAACATTCAAGCCAACAAGCTATCAATTTTGATGCTTCAGTGGTATCAGAGCCATGGTGCACAATATAATCATGAGAGTCTTTGAACGTTGTTTGCCGCACAATAGGCCATCACATTTATGTCCTGAATGCATTGAGCAGTTTAGTAACATTCAAGAAGCATTTCAGTGTTTAGAAAAATCATATGCAGAAGTTAAAGCGTGTCGAAAGGAAATCAATAATAATAAGGAAGATAATAGCTACAGTGAAGAAACGAAAAAAGGTGAAACGGAAGAAGATAAGTTGCATACTGGAGATCCAGAGGTTGATGTTGTCATTACTCCACCTGGTAATGGTCTGCTGAAAAATGGTAAAATGCTTCCTGTAGATACCCATGAAAATTTTGAAGAACAAACCATACAATAATTTGTGGATCCTCTAGTAGATGCCCATGAAAAATTTGGAGAGCCCACCATACAAGAATTTGCCCAGACAACTTCCAACGAAAACTTGGATGAAGAGAAGAAGCATATTGCCTTGGAGAAAGGTTTTGATTCCAATAGCTTTGCTAATAAAGGTATGCAGAATAATGTGGGTGTCTCAGAAGTCCAGGACCATGTCACCTTAGCATTCATTTCTATCGGTAATGAAGTGTCCAAGAACACCATTGATAAGGAAACATGCATAGGTTTCATCATCCCCAAGGTCGAGGCCCAACCCCATGTACATGAGAGTTCGACAAAGTTTCTGCCATCAGAGAGCAGAGTATGGACATAGACCTGTGCTTGGATCAGTGGAGTAATGAGATGAACTTTGACAAGGCTGAAAGTCCATTATGGAGGTCCCCATTAGTAGTAAAAGAGGAAGAGGATGAAGGTAATTGTCTGAGGGAGTATTGTTACCTCCATGGGAAAAATATGATTTTTCTTGAGAAGATCCCAAGTCGAGAAGAGACCACTGGGTCCAGATTTGAGGACAAGGCCTAGGAGATGGCTTCTTTGGATGTTGCAGAAGAGAACATGTTGCAAGCTTCATTTGGCTCGAACGATGAATCTATGAGCGAGATCATAATGATGGAGGAAATGCTTAATCATAGAAGAGCATGGGAAAACCCAATAAACAATTCCTTCAAATGGCCTGTTGTTGAAGGTGATTTGCGCTTAAGCAGTGGTGTTAATTCAGTGGACAATCGACAAAGTAAATCTCCTAAGTTGAGGAAATTCACAGATGCCCACCCTCTAGAAGAGGCTATAAAGCTAGTTTCGGACCAACAAATACAAGTACTGCAAAAAGCTCTGGATGTTGATAACTCTAACTCATATGAGAAAGGGAGGCCTACAAACATACTTGCTGAGAAAAACAACGGTAATTCTTCACCACCAACCTCTGAAGAAATCGTTCACAAGGGTGGTAAATCCAGCAGAACGAATTGGAAAACTCAACCCTTGATAGAGATTATTAATCTTGGATATCAGGAAAATGAAGACGAGAAGCAAACATTTTCTTTCTAGCAAGATCATAATATTGATGTTGTCGACTTAGTAGAAGGTGTAGAGTTGGAAAGCCTTCATGACTATCCTTTACCTAACTTGACAGGAAAAGCAGAGATAGAGCATGCAGACGAAAGCGAAGTGGGAGCATGGCACCAACCAACAATGGCCAAACAAAAACTACAAAATACGCCAAGGCAGCTAAAGCTTAAAGATGGTGTTTTGGAAACCAAAGCTCCAATTTAGGGAATACCCAGAGTTTATAAGTTTTGTTGCTTCACGAATACAAGTGCACATCTATTAATTTTTTAATATATTGAGATGGAAGACCACGAAGAAAGAGGGCGAAGACAACAGAGCAGCAGGAGCGCGCAAGGTGAAAGAGGGTTAAATTTCTCCACCCCCTCACCGTCCAACAATAGTATGTCAGCCTCATCTCCTACTCATCATAGCCATTCAATAGATTTGGATAACAATAGCGTAATCCTTTCTGACGAACAGTTACTGGATCAGTTTGATAATAACCTAAACGAAATTCGTCGCGAGACAAAAGATATTCTTCGTCGGCTGGCAATATTAAATGAAGTATTACCTCATGATTAGGAGACGTATAATGAATTTGAAAGCACAACAACACCATCCGCTGAAAGAACAGACACTATAGAGGAGCACGATGATCATAATGAGATACAAGAAATTGGTGTTCCTCGTCAGTCTCGAGAAGAACCAACAAATCATCCTCGTACACAAATTATTGACAAGTCAATAGCCGAAATGATTGATAACGTTGAAGAAACTCGACAGTCTTTAAAGGAGGTGGAGAGAAGGGCACAAGCCATCATCGAGATGGACGAAGGATTGGAACATGCAACAGTCACGTCCGCAGACAAAGTCATTGTTCAACAGCGGCCAAACATAACGATTTTGGAGGAACATGTGAATAACAATAACAATATTGCTTCCACTTGTCCAATTTGCTATGACAATTCTGAGTTGGGTGGTGAGGCATCAAAACTCAACTGTGGCCACATGTCCATACCACTTGCCTTTCCGCTGTTGTCGACAACCAATACATGTTTAAATGTCGTTGTCTCCTCCCCATCGTCAACCATCTGTTTGCGAAGGGTCAACGGTGAAAGGGTCCAGCTGTCGTGACTTTTCATGGGAAATTGACCGCGTTTAACATGGCAGAATAGTTAAACATCAGATCGGATTTAATATATATACTATATTATATAGTTCTATATATTAATTTAATTAAATAATTATTAATAAAAAAAATCCATCAGTATTTAAAAAAAGTCTGTATTTAAAAAGCAACCTAGTTTCAAGTCCACATTACTGGTGAATCCTACATGCTAATGTACCAGTGACGAATTACTTATGCCAAGATGAAAAACACAAGGTGATGAAAATTGTCGGAAATTAAGCTTTGAAGACAAAGCTTTTCGAAGAGGAAGGCAATGTTACGAATATAAATTATAGAAAATAAAATAAAAATAAAAATGTTAATATTAAATAATCAAATATTGATTATGTTAAATAGTCATTCAGTTAAATGAAAAGACATGCCTAGTCTTGAAAGGACACCTACCTAGGTATAAATGCAGGTATTCATTGTAATAGTCAACATCACTTGTATAATTTATATATAATAAATTATTATTACAAATACTTCTGTGTATTTTAACATTCAAGCCAACAAGCTATCAGTTTTGATGCTTCACTCCTTATATATATATGTGCGTCATTTTTTCTCTTGTCACTACTTGTGCATTGCGAAAGAAGAATTTGAACTCGAGAGAGAGTTGGAGAAAGTTGAAAAAGATTGTGAGAGAGGGACTTGGAGAGTAAGAGCAGAACTTGGTGAGCCAAGGTTGATTCAATGCTTCAATGTTTCAGTGTTGATTCAGTTGAAGGGACGGTTGATTCAATATGTGCATCTGTTGCTGCTACTAGTGATGCTACAATTTGTTCAAATCTGGATGAACTTCCTCATTCTCTTGATCTCTCATTGTACTTGAACAATTGATTTCTAATAGAAGAAGAATCTGGTTGGCTTTTCCCCTTGTGGGTTTTTCCCTGGTCATTAAACCTAAATTCTTTGTGTCTTATTTTGTTCTTGGTTATCTTCTATTGTGCATTTGATTTATGTTCTATTTATGATTGCTTATATAATATTGCAGCATAAAGAAGTTTTGTAACAAGTAATTGTTACAACATAGAACATCAGAATTTCAACATGATATCATAGCTTTGATGAAGACGAACTCAAGAAGACAAGCTCCATTTCCAGCTCTCTTTTTGCTGAAATACCTCTTGCTATTATTTCTACTTGCTGCTCATTTCTGCTGAAATTTCTCTTTCCTTTTACTGCTAAAATATCTCATTTACAACTGAAATATCTCTTCTTGTCATTTTTTATTTGCTTTTGAAATTTTATTGTTACCGTTCTTCCAAGATTTCAAGGAACCCAAGATATGATAGTAATTTTGCGGATAGTAATTAAGGTGTTGCATGTGTTTAATAGTTGCGGTTTTGGTACTTGTTGATGCATGCCAAAGCAAAGAGTAGTTTTACTTTTGTTTATGCATGTGCAAGGACATGTTGTCTTGAAAAGAAGTATAATGCATAGAAGATTATGAAAGAATAACTAATAGAAATTGAATGTTGAAGATAGGGGGATTTTGACTCTATCACATTATATGGGAAATGTCATAATCTTATGGGTTTTGGTAATTTTAATATTGGAGTTTACTAACAATAGTGGTTGATAGGTAAGAATCATGGCTTTTGCAAAAGATGGAATGATTGTTTTCTAAACTAACTTCTTTTGCATCGAACAAAGATGGATTATAACTAATACTATTGCAGACAATGAAGTCAATATGTATAATTATTATTACATGCTTTCACTGTAGGATCGAGATTTGAAGATCTTTATAAAATCAATGGAAGATCTATCTATGCATTGATTCATGATATGTAATCATCTATATAAATTATGGCTCCAAAAGTTCACTCATCTTCACTATTAAGCATTACCTCATGTGAGAAAGATGGTTTTCGAAATACCTGAGATTAGAGTGGATCATGATGGAGTCTGCTAAGTGGTGTTCAGGAATATGCATTTCTTCTTCCAATGACATATGACTTATGGACAATGGTAACCTATAAAGGCCAAATCAAGAGGGAGCTAACAATTTCCTTCAATCCCTATTAAAAAAAAAAGTAATTTCAAGTCTTATGTTGTTTCTTTGTGTCACTGTGTGACTGCTCTTTGTTTAGATTTATCTTTATAGATCATTGATTATTCTTCTTGCATGGGTATTTGAATAATTCTTTCACTAACTTCTTGATAAGGATGTGATAAAAAAAAACAGATCTTGAAGATAATTAAGGTGCAAGATAGTGCAGGAAGAGTAAACTCCAAGAGAAAGTTGGTGCTGCAAGGATAATGAAGGAGCCTTTCTCACATATAGAAAAGAAAGAAAGACCTGCCTCATCACCAAGTATACTTCATTATGTTTATTTACTTTGCTACTATTGCTCTTGCTCTTGTTCTGGGATCAACAGGTACATTTGATGAATGTGAAAACTGAGTCCTTTATATCAAGATCGAGGAAGATGTCAAGCCATCCCATGACTTGACTGGACATGAAGTGGACAAGGGCTCAAGACTTCTGCAAGGATGCTAGAATCAAGAAAAGGACCATCGTACCATATAACCCAAAACAAAATGGGCACTTAAGGATCTTTGACTGCCCTGTCTACTTCAGTTAAGAAAGGTATGATTGTTGGTTATTGTGAAAATTCTAAAGCTTACAAAATATGTGCCTGGTAAAAGAACTATAGATTTTAGCAGAGATATAACATTTGATAAAGATGCAGCTCTTTGAAAAGCCATAGAAACTCCTCGTCTCACTAATTTTGAAAGACAAGATGATGCCTTGGATGCATAAGAAGAACCTGAGCCTAATCCTGCTCTTTTCTAATGAACCCATGGATCCTTTGGATCCTCTTGCTAGGAGGAGACCTTTATGGCTTCATGACACCCTTCAAGATGTTGATATACATGCTACTCCCAGAGGAACCTTCAAAGAAAGCAAGAAACCATGTCGGTTCTAAGGATATGTTGTAGACATGAGCAACATTATTCAAGCTGAACTATGAACTTTTGAAGAAGGCTGGGAAAACCTGTGTGCAAACTGAAGAAAACTCTTTATAGTTTGAAGCAAGCTCCAAGAGCTTGGTATGCCCGCATTGATAGCGTCTTGATGGAGCTTGGCTTTACTAGAAGTAATGTCGATCCAAATCTTTACTTCAAGATAGTCCAAGGTATGCCTTTGATTTTGGTATTATATTTTGATGATTTATTTTTGACTGGTGGTGAACCTTTTATCCTCCAATGTAACAAGGAGTTAGCTTCTAATTTTGAAATGAAAGATCTTCATTTGATGCACTACTTTCTGGATCTTGAAGTATGGCAGAAACCTAGTGAGATTTTCCTTTCTCAAGGAAAATATGTTGTCAAGCTGCTTGAAAGATTTGGTACGAAAGAATGTAAATCCATCAATACTCCAATGGAGATGAACTTCAAGAAGCTATGTGGTGAAGCTGTAGGTCCTAGTTTGGCAAATCCTTGTGAGTATCGTCAACTGATTGGGGCACTGATGTTCTTAGTGAACATTAGACGAAACATATTTTGCGGTCAATACTTTGAGCCAATATGTGATTAAACCATCTCATGCACACTAGATTGTTGCAAAACATGTGTTAAGATACCTGCATGGGACCATCATTCTAGGGTTGAAATACACTGTTAATGATATAAGACCATAGTTTTAAAAACCGGTCTTGCTAACCGGTTATCGGTCTAACTAGCCGGTTAGCAAGCCCACCGGTCGAAACCAGCCAAAAAACCCATTTCAATTGCCCATTTTGCCAATTTCTGCCGTAAACCGGTGCTAACTGGCCGGTTTAGGACGGAACCGGCGGATTTTGTATCAAACTGGCCGTTTTCATCCTAAACTGGCCGGTTAGAGGCACGTTCACTGTAAACTCCAAAAAGCGTAATGTGGACTGTGTTTTAAGGGTTTTGGGGGAATCTAAGGGTGTTTTCCCTCCAAAAACACCCTCTCCAAGCCTTTAAGAGGCCCCTCACTCTCATTTGTCTCACACAACTGATTTGTAGTGTTTGTGAGTGTTTGTGAGTTTCTTTGTGAGCTTGGAGAGTGTTGAGTTTTTGCTGAAGTAGTCATCTTGGAGTTGGAGTTGGAGCTATTTTGGAGATAGTGTGTAGCTGTCAGTGGAGTTGCCATCTTCAAGACGAGGCTAATGAAGCTAGTTTGCATTTCCAGGTAAGGATTTGCACTTGAAAATTCCTCATTTGACTGTTGTCCATGAATTAATTTTTTTTATGTGTTATAAAGATATAAACTTCTCACTTCTATGATCTATCATCTATGCTATGAACTCTCTAGCTCTATGTTATCAAATTTTGTAGTTTGCATGTGCATTTGTTTTCCTACATTTATCTTTGGTTTTCCATGTTGCTTAGCTGCATTTTTTTTTTTTTAAATGGTAGATTTCTTTGCAAATTGTTATTATTTCAAGCAAACATGGCTCCAAAAGGAAAGGGCAGTGCATGGGCTCATTGTGATGTAATTGATGGAAAAATGATATGCAAATTATGCCATAAATATATTGGAGGTGGGGGTATTCTTAGGTTGAAACAACACTTGGCTGGGATAAGAGGCCAAGTAAAGCCCTGTGATGCACCAAATGCACTGTTAGGTCCTATTAGGGTAGAATACATTTCCAAGCTTGAAACATTCTATGAGGATAAGGCTAGGGAGAAGGCCATCCAAGATGACATTGCAAGGAAGAGGGAATTATTAGAAGCCATGAAAGAGAGTGGGTATGATGATTATGAGATTCAAGACTCCTCTTCTATCCCTTCCACCAATGACCCCTTTCATTATGTTCATCCTTTTGTTGGCCAACCATCAAAAGGAATAAAGAGAACAAACATCCAAAGTTATTTCGCATCTTCTACCAACATTGCCTCTTCTAATCCCACTTCATCCCAGCGAAGTTCTCAACCCACTTTGGATCATCATTGGAAAAGACAATGCAAAGAAACTTCTCATCAATACATTGCTAGATGGTGGTATGATTCAGATATCCCATTTAATGCTGCTCACTCACCTTATTACCAAGCTATGTGGGATTCTGTTATAGCTGCAGGAAAGGGCTTGAAAGGCCCTAGTATGCATGACTTGAGGGGAGCTCTTTTGCAAAAGGAGATATCTTCCATTGATGAGTATTTGGTTGAGTTTAAAAATTCATGGTTCAAAACAGGTTGTTCCATTATGTCAGATGGATGGGCCGATGGAAAGAACCGCACTATCACTAATTTCCTTGTTTCTTGCCCTCAAGGAACCATGTTTTTGAAATCAGTTGATGCATCTGATAAGGTAAAGGATGAAACCCTTCTATTTGAGCTTTTGGATAACATTATTCAGGAAGTTGGGGAGCAGCATGTTGTGCAGGTCATCACTGATAATGCCTCAAACTATGTTCTTGCTGGAAAGATGCTTGAGACCAAATATAAGACCATATTTTGGTCTCCATGTGCTGCACATTGCATAGACCTCATGCCTGAGGATATAGGCAAAGTGGAGTGGGTAAAAAACATTATAGAGCATGCCAAGTGCATTACAAAATACATTTACAACCACTCATGGGTATTGAGCCTAATGAGGAAACGCACTGGGGGCAGAGAGCTTGTTAGGCCTGCAATTACAAGATTTGCAACTCACTTCCTCACGTTGCAATGTCTCAATGGTCAACATAAAAACTTGCAGAAAATGTTTTCCTCTGAAGAATGGTCTGAATCTCGGTGGGCTCGTAGACCAGATGGAAAAGACACCAAAAAGAAAGTGTTAGACACTTATTTTTGGAAAACCTCCCTAGAGGTTGTGAAAATTACCGAGCCCCTTGTTAAGGTGCTAAGGTTGGTGGATAGGGAAAAATTGGCCATGGGCTACATTTATGAGGCTATGGATCAGGCAAAGGAGCAGATATGGGCAACTTACAAGGATAGGTTAGCTAAATATGGCCGTATATGGGAGATCATTGATAACAGATGGAACAATCAACTCCATCGTCCTATACATGCAGCTAGGTATTTTTTGAACCCAAAGTATCAGTATAAAAATCGGCTAGGAGATCTGCGTGATGGGGAGGTCAGAGCTGGATTGATTGATTGCTTGGAGCGCATGGTCCCTAGCCATGCAGACCAGTTGGAAATACATAGACAGCTTACTGTTTTCAACATGGCAGGTGGTACTTTCGGCAAAAACTTGGCAAAGATGGCAAGAGATGTGGACAAACCAGGTAAGCAATTCCAATTTCCATTTTGTTTTTCTTTTCAAGTTAAAATTGTTTACGTTCTTTACAATTCAAATTATAAACTATGTTATTAATTAATGTCTTTTTTCTTTGCAGCACATTGGTGGGAGTCATTTGGTGGCCAGTGTCCTCAATTGCAAAGGTTTGGAATTAGAGTCCTCAGTCAAACTTGCAGTGCTTCAGGGTGTGAGCGCAATTGGTCTGTTTTTGAGCGCATACACACGAAGAAGAGAAACTGTTTGGAACAAAAACGGTTAAATGATCTTGTTTTCGTGCAATACAACCTTCGACTGAGGAGGAACCAAATGATGAGCAAAACACCTGATCTAGATCCCACTGTGTTGGACGATATTGATCCAACATCAGAATGGGTGGAGGAGATTGAAGATCCTGTGCTTGAGGCTGATTTTGATATCGACATGGCTTTAGCAGAGGATGAAGCAGATTATGTGGCGGCTTCAGAACCAGGATTAGTAGCGACATCAAGGAAAGGCAAAGAACCAATGCAAGGCACTAGTCGTGCAGGTCGACAAACTGTTAAAATTTCTGTTTTCCCACCCCGGTTTTCAATTTCTCCTTATATCTCCCATGTAGTTAAATGCCCTTTCCCATAAACATACATTCAACAATGCTGAAAAAATAAATTTGCTGAAAACACAAATTCTGGAAAATTTACAGAACGCTGGAAATTGCAGAAATAAAAATCAGCAATAATAAACAGCCATTAAAACACTGATATTTCTGGTCAACGTGACACTGGAAAAACCCCCTACAACTCTTGGGGAAAACCAGTTTGAGAGCTCTTCTTTATTTCTGAAAAAAGCCTTTTTACAGCAAGAAAATTTCAGCAAAAATTACAGCAAAATAATTTTTCCAGCAAGCAAACTTATCTGTTTTCAGCCCAACAGACCACCTGGAAACTTTGTTGTACGCGCAGTACGGGCCGTACGGATGTACGATCGTACGTGCCATACTGACTGTACGGACTGTACGGACAGACCTCGACTTTTGTGCCGAAAATCAATTCCTCGATATTCGTGCCCAAGAATCAGTTTTTCTCAGTCTTCAGCAAAAAAATCAGCTTTTTCTGCTTGTTCTTGCTGTTGTTCTGCTTGTCTTTCTGCTGTTCTGATTTTGTTGAAGAGCTGCCTAGTATGTGTGCCAAACTGCTTCCTTTTCCTCCTTCTTGTCCAGAAATCTCCCTTGCTCTCTTGCTCTCCTTCTCCCAATCTGCTCATGAAAGAATGAATGATCTTTTCCTCCTTTTCCTCCTTTAAACCAACCCTAAATGACTTTTGGGTGATCCCTAAATCCAATGGCTGAGATAGATTTAGATCAATGGCTGAGATTAAATGCACATTTAAATCTCACTTTCTATTTTTTTTTTCACCCACTTTAATAAAGGCCCAATTAGTCATTTATTTCCAAAGTCACTTTTTCCCAATGTTCCACCAAGACTCCGGTGCGGGGAGACGCGGGTGCGGGGAGACGCACAGGGGGGACGTGTGGGAGTACCCTGAAATTTTAGGGAAATTTCGGGGGTGCGGGGAGTCGTCGAGGTATATAATATTATAATAATATATATTTATATATTTATATATATAAATTTATAATTCAAGTTTATATTCATTGTTCACTGTTCAATGACAATAATGAAAGCATAAAAATATTAAATAGACAATTGAAATTTGAATCATTGATCCATCCTCATCATTCATTTTGATACATACATGATACATTGATACATCATTCATGACCATGAGCATTGAGATTCGAAAAACAAAAATAAAAATATCATTCATCATTCATTGATTCAATGGTTCATCATTCTACAATCTAGTAATCTACATTGATTTAAAAACTAAATTAGTAAATTCATCATTCATCATTCTAGAATCTAAATTGAAAGCAAAACATACTAGTATAACTCAAACTTCAAAGTTTCAAAGTTCAAACTCAAAAATAGTTAAGAGTCAAGAGTCAAGTCATCAATATCTAGTGTCGCAACTCAAAAATGAAAAATGCATAGTCAGCACTGAAAATAAAATGATAAATCAGCATCAAGGACTCAATCTCAATGATTGGTCCTCTACATCCATCTGCTGCATGAAGTCATCAGGACCATCAACGGGAATGTCAGTATCCGAGTCAGAGTCACTCTCTTGAGTAACCAATGAAACTCCAACCAAACCATGTCGCAGCTCATCTGGTCCATCCTCATCATCTATCTGTGCACTATCCTCTGGATCCACATCCCATCGTGTTGCCGGTCCCTTCCGATACTCTGGTGTCTTCCTATGTGCAAGGCGTAGAGAACTGTGCACTGCAACTAGCTTCTCTGCTCTCCTAGAGGAAAGTCTATTCCTCTTGATAGAGTGGATGAAGCTATATGTGGACCAATTCCTCTCTGCTGCAGAGGAACTAGCAATCTGAGACAATAAGCGAATAGCAAGGTGTTGGATCTCTGGAGCATCATCCCCATGCATGGTCCACCAACCAATGGGGTCAGTCTGGCCTAAATCATTGCGATCTTCCCTTGCATCATGCTTGTTGAAGGGACCACTGAGACTTGCAAATTGCATCCACTGTCTCCTAATTGTTCTCCCTTCTTCTAAACTATACATCTTTGTAATGGCAGCTCGAAATCCCTTTTTGACCTCTGGATCTTCAATGGGAAGAATTCCACCAGTCCTTGCCACATACAATTTTGGGTTGAGTGCATATGCTGCCATGTGCAAAGGTGTATTCATTCGATCCCACCTACGCTGTATAATGGGTCGAATTTGGGTCGTATAGAACTCTAAGGAAGGATCCTTCTCACGAATGGCCACCCTTACTTGATCCAACATAGTATCAAAAGTCTCATATATTTCTCCAAGAGTAGAAGAATCTGTGTCAGTGTAGCGAATGACCTCAACTACAGGACGTAAAAGTGACACCAAATAACCACAATCTGTCCACCAATCATTATCCAATATCTGAATCCTGATTTTCTTTCCTTCCTCTGTCTTTGATTCTGCCCATCTGTTCCAATCTGGAGTTACAACCATGGCCTGCAATGCTGACTGCACCTCCAACATCCTCTCTAATAAAAGAAAGTAACTAGCATATCTGGTGTCAGTAGGCTTGAGGAATTCCTTCCTCGCATGAGACCTGTACATGGCTAAAGAGGTATGGTGATTGCAAATAAACATTTGCACATTTCTTGCAGCTATCACCAAGTTAGATACCCACTCAATTTTGCCAATGTCTTTCAATGCATTATTGAGCGCATGCACACAACAAGGGGTCCAGAAAATATGCCTGTATTTATTTTGAATCATTAATCCTGCTGATCTACACACTAGTGCTGCATCTGTCACAACCTGTACAACATTTGTAGATCCAACCTCCTCTATAGCATCACGAAGGAGCTCAAATTGGAAAGTTGCATCTTTGCGCTTTCCAGAACAATCAATAGCTCTAAGAAAGAAAGGCCCCTCCCTGCAAGTAACTATGATGTTGATAAGTGGACGTTTGGCAATGTCTGTCCACCCATCCATAACGATAGAACAACCTTCCCTCACCCATGTCTGCCTCATATTTTCCTTTTGCACATTAATATTGGCCACTTGCCTTTCTAATATCACTGTCCTCAGCTTCTGTTCACCTGGGGGCACATATGAGGATCTTGCTGCTGCAATTGCCTTCACCATCTCCTTGTAGTAAGGAGAACGACTAACATGGAAAGGAATGCCATTGGCAAAAAGAAATCTTCCAATGGCATCATCTGTATCATTACGGTTCAACTTACCATACATTCCTGTAAGAGTTGGTCCCACTGCACAAGAACGAGAACCTGGTGGAGGCATATTTTTCATTTTTCTTTTGGAGCTTGTGGCTTCATCAATATTTTCATTTTGGTGAGCTTGGGCCATGGCATTTTTACTTGAGAAGTTGCCCTTTGCATCTGCTGCCATTTGCATCCTCAAGAGCTCTGATTTTTGCAATATGGTTAATTTTGAACATATATGAACCCCTTTGCCACCTACACCCAAAAGATGCATCTTGATCCGACTATAACTCCCAACCCAAGAATGACCACAAACATTGCATTTCCAATGGCGTGTCCCACCTCTTTGTTTTCCGGGTTTTGGTTTAGTTGAAGAGTCAGCCATTTTGGCAACATATAACAAAAGAGGTTTAGTTGGATTAAAAGTCCCTTTTGCATATTCAACCAATGCCTTTGACGGGGTTGCAGTTGCAGTTGCACTGGGAGAAACACTCGATGCACTGCTGCCATGGGTTTCATTCATTGTTGATGGGATTTCAGTTCCAAGAGGACTTTCTGTTTGAACATCATAATCACTATCAGTATCACGATCAGTGTCACTGTGGCTGCTCATGTTCTAATCAACGTTGCAGGCTTGCAGCTTGTTGTGTCACTGTTTTAATTTCTTTTGCAAATATTTTTTTTGTTTTTCAAATTTTCTGCCCTGCAAAAAGAGTTAAAAAAAAATAAAAAAATCACCATGTAAATTAAAATTTAGAATGCAAATATAGTAGAATTTCAATTAAAAACAAATTATTAAAATTTAAAAACAAAAACATAAACAAAAATTAAAAATAAAAATTAAATTTGAGTGACTATCCACTCAGCACTGTCCACACATTTGCTATTAAAATTATTTTGAAGACATAATATGATAATTGAAGACCTAATAGAATTGAAAGAACAGTTAAAAAATTTAAAAATATTCCCAAAATCTGTTAAGTGTTTCACTGTTTTGGAATGGAGTGAATCTAAAATTTATTTTTAAGTTTTTAACCTACAGCGCTCTTGTTCTCAATGCTCATGAGTATGACTGTGTTTATTTTTAAATTTTATAACCTACAGCACCCTAGGCCTGTGGCTTGCTCAGGCCTTGCGCTTACAAAAATCAATCTGATAGGCTGCAAAAGAGGCAGAAATTAGCTCCAGACTTGCCCTTAATCACATGGAGCAAACCTGTCACCTTATTAATATTAAGTTATTTCACATAAAATATTAAAATGTCAGAGTTTTAGTAATGTTTTTAAGGGCCACGGTGCACCCAATCTCTATTCTGGAATCTGCATTAAAAGTTTTTAGTTTTTACCTATCATTTTGTTGGTTAAGCAGACTTTTGAGTATTCTTATGTTGATTAAATTTAAATGTCTGGGATCTCTGGTGACAAAAGGAATATTGATAATTTGATTCCAACTTCCAAGTGAATGGTTGCCAACATATGTTGATAATTCATTTGCATTCTCTAATGTCCTGTTCAATACATTTTCATTCAGAGAAAATATGGTGCATAAACTCCAGTTTACATAAAGCTTTCCATTCTCGGCTAGCAGAGCTCTTTGAGCATATTAAGAGGTGCTTAGTTTTCCAGATCAACCTTTGGATGATGGAGCAGGTTGCCATAGCGGAAATACTGAATACATATATCATTATATGTTTTAAACTTTTATACACAGGCAGACCTAATTGCAAAGACAATTCAGATGGATTTCTTGGTAAAGAGATTGAAGTGCTTCCTTTTCCACCTGATCATTTCAATGAATACCAAAATAAATTAATAAAATTGCTATCAGATTCTATTTGCCATTTGGAGCTACAAGCCTACATATAGCAATCTACCATTCGGACCATTCCCAGGTTACCCCTTTCAAAATGGATTTCCGATTTAGTCTCAGCATATTTGCTTCTTGTTAAAGCAATAAAATGGGGATTTCTGTGGGCTAAAATCTGAGCGTTCTACCCCTCTTTTATTCATCAACTACAACTACTAACACGTGGGCACGCCTATGATCAACCTATTGCAGACCTATGATCAACCTATTTCTGGACCTGTGGACAGAAAACTATTTTCAGACCTGTGGAAGATTGATACCTCTGATCTGTAGAATATTTTGTGAAGAAATATTTCAGGATTTTAGTGTAGTCCGACCCTTTGGTAACCACGGATATTTGGACAGTATAGCTTAGACCTATAACTATATTTCGGACCTGTGAACTGTAACTCAGATATGTGAATTAGTTTCTCGGGCTACTGCAGATTGAGAACACGTGGGCACGCCGGCACGGGTAGCAGAGATGAAGAATGTAGCGAAATGTTTAAGCCGGAAAGCCAGCGGAAGTTATAAACATTAAACGATGTGGTCTGTGGATGACATTATAGTATAAACGATGTGGTCCGTGGATGACATTCACATATCTGTTATCGTACCTGGGTTTATCGTTGCAAATGCAAACTTCAGTCTTCAGTCTTCAGCAAAGGGACGCAGCACCAACAGCAAAGGGACGCAGCAAATGCAAAGGGACGCAGCACCAACAGTCTTCAGTCTTCAGCAAATGGACGCCGGCACCAACAGCAAAGGGACGCAGCATCAACAGTCTTCAGTCTTCAGCAAATGCACGCCGGCACCAACAGCAAACTTGCAAAGGGACTCAGCACCAACAGCAAACGCTCAACGTTCACAGACCTGGGAAAGTCGGCGAGGCACTAATGAAACATTGAAATGTCAAATGAGCGTATTCACTTTTATAAGTTTTATTAGATGACTTTTAGGTTTAGGATTTCAGTTCTAATTTTAATTTTAAAAAAAAAAATTTAATTCTTTTGATTTTTGATTTTTAATTTTTAATTTTTAAGTCTTATTAGGCAAATCTGAAGGGGGGACGCCCAGGCGCACCCTTTTTGGAGAGTCTAGACTCCCCACTGAA
>APFE030999857.1:11713-22252 GCA_000404065.3 Pinus taeda
CCCTCAGCAACAAAGACGTCCCCTTGAAGCCAAAACAGCTCTGATACCAAATGTAGGTTTTAACCCCGTACAGAAATTACCTGCATACGAATTCTAAATCACAAGAAAATAAAAATTGCGAGAGCATAACCCATAAAACACATATACACAGAGATTTCCCACTGGATCTCAAAACCGAGACTACCAGCTTGATTTTTCATTATATTCCTTTCAATGTTTACAATACATATTTATACATGCCGAGCATCCAATACCATGGACCGAAAAACCATCACGTCCAATACCATGGACCAAAAAACCATTGATCCAATACCATGGACTGAAAAACATCGCGTCCAAAAAACATGTGCGAAAATCATGCAGAAAACCATAGGTGGGTCCGCCCAACCTAACAGACCCCATAATGTGGGGTTACGGGTACCCCTCAAACCCCCTGTTAACTATGTGGAAAGAATATAACACAACCCAACATTGTAGTGGTTATGTATGGATCTCATCATGTTTTTACTTGTAAATGAATGAATATTGTATCTATGGCCTAATAGATGAACTTGCAGCTAATTGTTGATTTTTGGGTTGCATCGGATGTGATATAGCTCCAAAATGTTGTGGAGAGGCTAGAACACATGAGATCTCCAAGACCTAGAAATCGTTTGGTCAAATTCCACCTAAATTGTATTTTAATAAAATAATTAATATTTTTAATGGGGTTCCTAAGCCTAAACTTAGGAATATTAAATTATTAATGGGTATTAATGAAAGTATGGGTGAGAAGCTTCTAAGAGACGAAGATCAAGTCTAATTTAATCTTAGCCATTGATTAGAGATTAGATCACGACTGTTTATTTCTCAACAAGAAAAGTATAAAGGAAGGCTTGGGGTCACTTAGAGAACACACACACAGAAATCAAGAAATCATTTTTCTGAAGTGAGAAGTTCTCAGGACGAAAAATCGATTGAGGATATCTCTTGTAGTAGAGGGGCATGGATATTGGGGTTGGAGGATCTTCTCCAAAACCCCGAATACTCCGTAGAGAGGTAGAGATACACCAGAGGAGGCACCACAGACCAAGGGAGGACTGACACTAGGCCAAGAGGGCCCCATGTAGTGCTTGACGTAATGCTAGCACAGAGGAATAATTGTCCTCTTGCAGAAATTCAGAACTTGTCGAGGAGCAACCAGATCAGTCGGGAAGGTTGACGTCAGAGCTCCAAGAGGAAGTGAGACCCAGCACACAACCTCAAAGAGCTCCACGCAGACCTACGTATTTACTACAAAGGGGCAGCGTAGTTGTAGCCAGGGATGGTCAGTTCAGTTGTCGGGATTTGTCAGGTGAAGTGAGGTAATCTCACTAAGGTTTCGACTAGTGTCTTTTCTTCTGTAACTAGATTGTCGAGAGGGAATCTAGAGTTGTATTCAGGACTACTCCTTAATAATAGAAGAACTTTAGAGCTGTTTGACCGATTTTCCCGCATTGGGTTTTTCCAGGGACGTTTAGTCCAAAAATAAGTGTGTCCTCTGTGTGATTGTCTCGTTTATTTTTCAGTACTTGATCTATATATTGGTGTAGGTTGCAGTGTATTTGCATTAATATTTTTTGAATAAATATGAAAATAACTTGTTAAAATGACGAACACAAGTAAGTAATAAAAACCAATTTAGCTGCAGTAGGAATTCTGACTTGTTAGATTTAGAATTTTTCACATGGTATCAGACTGATTGTAGATCAAGGAGAACTGAATCCATCAACGAAAGGATAAAATAAATTATGTGCGTGAAGACAATTGTCCTCAGAGGTAGCACAATTTCTGGCCAAGAGAGCAGAGGAGGGGTGACACAGTATCAAAGGAGGCTAACGCAGAGCCTGCGTCAGCCTGATTGGGTGACGTTGTTGCTGCAAAGGGAAACTCAGTGGTTATTGGGCCAATGAAGAGATTGTTGAGTCGCATTTTTTCCAGTTGTGGTGGCTAGAGGAGCAGCAAATATTTCATCTGAAGTTGCTGGTGGGGTGCTGATTCTGTTGGTGCAGAACAATACCTAGTGGGGCAGAAGCAAGGTAGATGGAATCAGTTTCTCAAAAGATTTCTTGCCAAGAAATCTAGATCCAGTGTTGAGCAGCAACAAAGAGAGATCAGAGAGGAGTGGTTAGACAATGGTTGGAAAAAGGATTTCCCTGAAGCAAATCGAAATTTAGAGGGATCTTGTTCCTTAGAGGATTTTTAGCACCAAAGAAATCCAGATCCGAATTTTGCTGGGGCAATGAAGAGGGAGAAGAGAACCAATTCAACATTATTTTTAACAGAGATGGTTGTTAATGGACTGAGGGATCAGGACATGTTGGATGGAGCATCCAACTTCGTCATTTGGAAGGCTAGGATCCTGGCAGTTTTGGATAAAAATTGCATTAAGAATTATGTCTTGAGGATGGTTTTTGTTCTAGTCGATGTTGATCCTCTCAAGAAGTACAAGGAGGCTCAGGCAAAAGCCAAGTGCATGATCTTAGACGAGGTTAAGGATCATGTGATCCCACATATTGCTAAGAAGGACACAACAAGGGAAATGTGGGAGGCCTTAAACACATTGTAAGAGGGAACTTCTGTTCAGTGGAAGATGTTGCTTGAGAGTCAGCTAAAACAGTTTCAGATGCATAAGGGAGAATAAATCGATCCCTTCCTTCTCAAGTTGCAGACGATCCATGACCAGCCAACTTCTATATGGTCTACACTAGATGTTGAATTCATGGTCAAGACTTCCCTGAATGCAGTCATTGAAAACTGGGAAACCTTTGTCCAAAGCATCATTGGGAGGAAATGTGGGAAGCTCTTCAAAAGGAAGAGATTAGATGGTTGACCAAGGCAAGAAGCAGTAGCAAAGGGGTCAAAATCAAGAAGGTGGAAGAGGAGGATGCAACTCTCGCATCAACAGGGCAACAAGGGTAGCAGAAACGGAAGAAGAAAGACATATCCAAAGTCATATGCTTTAGATGTGGAGAAATGGGTCATTTCGCCATGCAGTGCCCTCGGAAGAACGGAAAAGAAGAGAAGTTTGACTCAAAGGTTGGTCCAGTGAAAGCTAACGGAGAGGATGATGATGATTGCGCCATGAGTGCTCATGCACCTCTAGAGAAGAGGTGGGGTGATATTGAGTTGTAAATGAGAGGACTATAGGAAGGGGAAAGATCCTTAAGGTACCCAAACTCTTGGATCACATACGGCTACAATAGTCCTTAATGATAGTAGCATAATGATGGGAGTCAGTTGGTGTGAGGGGTGATGGAGCAACAGTGGCAGAGCTAGAGCACCAAAGTTTGAAGCAGTGTAGTAGAGTGTTGCAACAGTGTGGAATGCACAAAGCAGATACAAAAACAACACAATAGCATTAGATGGTAAACATGGATTGGCAATCGAGGTAGCTTCAATGTCAACGAGCATCCAAACTGATTAGCATGTCAGCTTTTGGGTGGATTTCCAGTTGCTTACTTCTTAGGAATCGAGTTACAGTTAGCAGTGGCAGTGTTATGGGCCACATGATGCAACATATTGAGAGGGAGCTACAATAGTGACAGTGGCAATGTCATGGGCAGTAGTACAGATTGCAACAATACAGTGGATGAAGGGAAGCAGACCGAGCATCAGCAGCATAGAGAATCGATGTCGTGGATCAGTGTCATACTTCTGATGGGAAGTATTGCTAAAGCACATTCCTCGCGAAGAGGGAGTGTTGATTTTTGGGTAGCATTAGATGTGCTCTAGCTCTGAAATTTTTTGGAGGGGCTAGAACACATAAGATCTACAAGACCTAGACATCGTTTGGTGAAATTCCACCCATATTCTATTTTACTAAAATAATTAATATTTTTAATGGAGTTCCTAAGTCTAAATTTAGGAAAATTAAAATATTAATGGGTATTAATGAAAATATGGGAGAGAAGCTTCTAAGAGACAGGGATCAAGTCTAATTTAATCTTATGAGTTGATTAGAGATTAGATCAGGACCATTGATTTCCCAACATAAAAAATATAAAGGAAGGCTTGGGGCTAGTTGGAGAACACACACACATAGATCAAGAAATCGATTTTCTGAAGTGAGAAGTTCTCAGGAGGAAAAATCGATTGAGGAGATCTATGGCAGCAGAGGGGCAGGGATAGTTGGGGTTTGAGGATCTTCTCCGGAACCCCGAATACTCAGTAGAGAGGTAGAGATACACTAGAGGAGGTAGCACAGAACAAGGGTGGACAGAAGCTGGGCCAGGAGGGCCCACGCAGTGCCAACGCAAAGGAATAATTGTCCTCTGGCAGAAATCTGAAACTTGTCGCGGAGCAGCTGGATCAGCCGAGAAGGTTGAAGTCAGAGCTCCAGGAGGAAGTGAGGCCTAGCACAAAGCTAACCTAGAGCCTTAGAGAGCTCCACGCATACCCACATAGTTACTGTGAAGGGGCAACGCAGTTGTAGTCGAGGATAGTTAATTTAGTTTCCAGATCGGAGGGATTTGTCGGGTGAAGTGAGGTAATCTCACTAAGGTTTCTACAAGTGTCTTTTTCTATGTAACTGGATTGCCAAGGGGCATCCAGAAAACCCTCAAAGTTGTTGCATCGGTTTTCCCGCATTGGGTTTTTTCGAGGATGTTTAGTCCAAAAATAAGTGTGTCCTTTGTGTGATTGTCTCATTTATTTGTCAGTACTTGATCTATATATTGGTGTAGGCTGCAGTGTATTTGAAATAATATTTTTTGAATAAATATGAAAATAACTTGTTAAAATGATGAACACAAGTAGGTAATGCAAATCAGTTTAGCTGCAGTAGGAATTCTGACTCGTTAGATACATAAATTTTCGCACTAATGTGTTGAGGCATCAATGTTTCTTGGTGATTCTTAGATGAGTATGAGACCCTTATGCTCAGATCTGTTGTTTAAACATGCAGATTACATATTTGTGACATGTTTGATGAAATGCTTGTTGTGGCTAGTAGGGGTCGAGTTAAGTCCTTGTTTAGGTAATTGCATTTGTATCATCATTCCATTGTTATCTTTATGTTCTAAAGGTGGCATTTAGTTCTGGGCAGTGACATAGAATTTGGGCATGAAAAAGTGGTGCAAGGGACATAGGCACAACATCGGGAAGAAAAGTCCTTGGACGCTGGCATTCCATGTTGTGGGAGCATCCAGAGCCCTCTAGGCACACGCATTCCATGTCGTGGGAGTGTCCGAGGATTAAATGTTCTCAAAACTCAGTGGGACCTAGGGGCTGGTTACATGAGTAGTTAAGATGGTTCCTAGGAGTCTTGTAGCTGATGTGGAAGGTCAATCTAGTGTGTTTTTGTCAGTTCCACTTCCAGTAAGGTGACTTAGGAGGTCAAATCATATCATAGTAACTTCTCGTCAAATGTATACCTCAGTTGGTCGGTTACTTGGGTAGATGTGGGAGGAGGGTGTTACAATACCTTTTTCATGTGGCCTCATGACCATTCCTCCCAAGCATATTTCTTTAATCATCTTGATCATATTCCACCATATCCAATTTATCATGGATTTACAAAAAAATAAATTCCTCCCCTTCCTATATGTTTTTCTCTTGCACCTTCCTAATGGCCCCCTCACCCACCAAGTTTATAGAAAAGATGCATATTGATCCCTATATGATCAATCCCATCATCAGGGAAAATTTTAGGGGCTAATATTCACAAGTGGGCTAATTTTCTTATTCACCAATTTCAATTTTTTTCTAAAAACGATTTGCCTAAATTTTATGGTATAAAATTATTTTACCTTAAGAATCGCCAAAATTTTATATAAAGACTATATAAAAATATTAGAAATTTTAATATTTTTAGAAAAAATATTCCAAATATTTTATTGATTTCATATTAAAGGCTAGTGAGATTCGCCAAGGTTTCTAAACTTTAAGATAAATTTCCATCCTTAAAATTTTCCCTGCCCATCATCATCTCGCACAAAAATTTGCTGCTCTAAAACCTTTGGTCTCTCACACGATATATATATCAACTCCCTAATTCCATTAGAAATAAAGATCCCACTTGATAAAGGTCTTTTTGGCTAATCATTAACTCTCAAATAAAAAAAGCCTTCCATATTGCTTGCATTCCTAACTCCAAATCTAAAAATCCCTCCTCCACTTTTCTTCTCATAGCTCATGTCTTTCTTCCCTACATTAAAGGCAATATTGATCACATTTTAAAAAAATTAGCCAAAAATAATATCAAAACCCTTTTCAAACCTTGAAAAACTTTTAAATAGTTATTCAAAATTGCCAAAGACTAATTTGACCCTATGTCAGGCCCAAGTACATACTAGATCTCTCGCTCATATGAAAAATCTTACATAGGCTAAATTGATAGATCCTTTAAAGCTCATCTCAAAGAGCATATTGCTGACACAACTCACAATCACATTGCTAAGTCTTTTATGCCCCATTTCTCATCTTGCATAATTTGTGAAGCTCTAGAAGTTGAAAACACCCTAATAATTTTAATTGTGGGGATGGGTACAAACTTAGCCATTGTTTGAAGCCTGTCATTAAATGCCTCAAACAATGGGGTTTTTTGAAAATTTTGTAACTTTGGACCATGTCACTTTTATTGTTTTATAATTCTCCCTCGACCTTCCTTTGATTTGGTTTTCTCATTTGGCTCTGACCTCTCTGATGTGGGTGGACTCAATCTTTCACTAATCTATTACATGCGTAACTATATAAATTAAATGGTTGATAAACACTAATAGACTTCAATTCATAATAAGAGTAAAAACACTTAGTGATACATCTAGCATTGCTAAAAAAAAAAAAACTAAATTATAACTTTATTTTAAATTGTTATTGTTATTAAATGATAAAATATTAATATATAAATTAAACATATATACATTTTAAAAATATGTAACAATATTCTTAACCATGGAGATTCACTCCCACTTTTTTAGGAATATTCTTAATATGTAAATGTGCTTTGTTACAATAATATGGGTCAATACCATGGCTTATCTTATTAATACCCTATACCCAAAAAGATCATAGCTCATTTCATATGAGGCTTGTTCATATGATATTTTTTTTGATTAATCAATTTAATTAAAAGAGAAAAAAGAGACATGACTACTTTACAATAAATCACAACATTTTACTTGTGAATACTACTAAGAATATTCTAAAATATTTCATGGAGGTTAAATCCCTAACATCCACCTAATGATTATTGATAATTAAATTAAAAGTGCGGAAGCGCTATTCCAAAATAGACACATATAATCAAGTAAAAATATTTAAAATTAAAAATTATAGTAGAAAATTAAACATTAGAATTAATTAGTTGAATTAACATGTTTGTTTTGGAATAGGTCTCAGAGATTTAATTTAATTATCAATAATCATTATGTGTATAGTAGGGATTTAACTTCCATGGAATATCCACATAATATTTTTAGTAATAGTTAGGGATATAGGATTGAGATTTAATCTCAAATGTAGTTATGTCCTTTAAAAGTGTTTTTTGAAATGATTGAGACTTTAAAAATATTTGTGTTTTTGGAAAATGATTGAAATTTGAAAATATTTTTTTAAATGTATATGTTGTTTAACTCAAATATAATTCTTATTATAAATAATAATAATAATAATCATACTAATTTATATTAAATTATAATTAGTTTTTGACATGTATCACTAGATAAGTGTCTTTATGTCTATCAAGGATTTATGCCCATAGACTTTATCAACCATTTGATTTTGTATGACTATGTTGTATATTCTCATATATTGATATGTTAGTATGGAAGACATGTTATAATATCCACTTATGTAAACATTTTGACTAGATAAAATTACATAGTTAATAATAATAATAATAATATATTTACCATTGCCAGTTTTTGGGATTTAAATTTTGGATTGTCAATGGTATTCTTATGTAATATATCCTATTTAAAAACATGAAGAAGAAATATACATATAAAACTAGTCTAGATCCATCTTAACTTACTATGTATCAAGTGACAAGAAGGATCAAATCTCTCAATGTATTTTCAAGGGGAAGATCTCATTTTTTGAGTGCAAAACTCGAGGAAAGGTTGGCACAATATTTGATTGGCACCTTGAGAGATTTGATTGGTCTCACACTTATAGATATGGAATTAGATGAATCTAGGATGGTAATATTACATATTTTTTCCCACATTGTTGATTAGTCAATCTTTTTTTATAGTAACGAAGATTTATATTTATCTTATGTTCGTCAATAATAACCTTTAGTTTTATCTTAATTAATTAGGTTTATATTTAACTTATATTTCTCAATATTGAACTTAATTTAATTATGAATAATTATTAGGTAGATGGTAGAGATTCTAGAATATTCTTAATAATATACGCAAACCAAAGGTTGAGATTTGTCTCCAAAGTATTTATGTCCTTATCACCATTTCAATTAAATTGACTAATTAAAAAAATATCATAGAAGTGCCATATGGAATGAGTTATGGTTTTTTGGGTAGGTGGTATTGATAAATCATTTTATTGACACATAGTATTGTAACAAACCCAATTTATATGTTAAGAATCTTGTGGTGATAAATCTTTATGCTTAAGGATTTTGTCTCATGTCTTTTTAAAATGTATATATGTTTAAATTATATGTTAATTATTTTTGCCCCGTAGTATGGTAGAGATGTTGTAATGTCTCGTCATATTGTCATTGAATTCACCCATGGTTTTTAAGATAGTATTCTTAAACCATGGTTTTCCCCATAGTATTCTTCTCTACTGTGGGCTATTTAGTTGCAATCACCTATGGTTTTTAAGATAGTATTCTTAAACCATGGTTTTCCCCATGGTATTATTCTCTACCGTAGGCTATTTAAAAGCATGATTTTTCCATTTCTCCAAATAGAAGTATTTGATTGGGGCTTTCAGTGGTAGACATTTTTGACTGATGCTCTATGGTAAAACATTGAATCTGAACAATAATGAAAATCAAAGACATAGTTATAATGATTGGTCTGTTCCATGGTTAAACATTGAAGTGGAAGAATAATCAAAATCAAAACAATAAAAGATAAAAATGCCATGTATCTTCATATGTTCACTTGATTTACACTTAACTTTGTGAAGTTCATTAGTTTAGACATTTTATTATTATTAAAATTTGGTTGAATTTACCATTTAAATTAGTTGGTTGCAAAAGTTTTATTCAAATAAGTTGTTATAAGCATAAAAAACATTAACATAAACAAACATTTAAGACGGTTTGGTTGAACTCAATCTTAGTAAAAACCCCATAATTTACACTCGAGGTCAATAATTTGCTGCAGAAGGTATTTAAGAATTTTTTTGTTATTCGTATTTCCATTATTAAAATTTGGTTGATATTTTGCAGTGTTTGATGAAAGGAGAGGGTTAGAGGGTTAAGGAGGTTGTTTTAACTATCGAAGGGGATATTAGTTTTGTTATAATTTTATAGAAATATTTGAAATTATTTTTAATTTGTTGAGAGCCTATGTTTTTTTGGAAATAAGTAAATAAAGGTTAAATCTTTAACTGTAAAAATTTTATTTTTATAAATTATTAACTAAATTATTTTAATTGATTTGGTTTTTAGGAAATAAATGTGATTAGTTAAGTTTACATTATAATAATAAATAACAAATTATTATTATTTTTTTACCAATGAATTATGATAGATTTTATCAACATTTAAAAAAATAAAAAATAAATTGCACTAATTTACTTTTAAAATATAATAAAGTAGGTGTTAGGGATATTGGGGTTTTTGTTATAGTTATTATTAATTAAAAATTAATATTTTAATTTTAGAGAAAGATTTTCAAATTACTTTTAATTTGTTTGAGGAATCTATGTTTTTTTGGAAATAAGTAGATGAGTTAAATCTTTCATAGTGATAATTTCAATTTTTAATTTTTTTTAGTAAATATTTTAATAGATGTGGGGTTTTCTTGAACAAACAACTATGGTTAATTTTACATTGCCAAGAGCAATAACAAATAACACTTATTTTACCCATTAAAATGAATTTAGAAAGTTTTTTACCTTTGACCCATTAATGAGTTTTATGTTTAAGTTTTACCATTTTTGAAAAAAAAAAACAAAAGTGGTAATAAATTAGTTTAAAAAATATAAATAAAAGTAGTTATTTGTATTTTATTAATTAAAAAATAATATTTACCAGCCTAAATTCATCTTAACTCAGGGTCTACCAAGTGCTTAGAGGGATCAAATCTCTCAAGGTGCAAACCTCTTTTAGAGTGATTTTTTTTTTTGAGATTTTATACCAATCCATTTTGCTGTAAGGCATAAGAGAGAGCCTGATTTGGTGTTTTGATGCTTATTATAGATTAATCCCTATATAGATTAACCAACCATTTAATTTATATGGTTGCGCTAGTTTAGCATATGAATAAAGTATCTATTTAAAACTTCTCAAAACCTTCTACACAACATAATTCCAAAATATACTCCATCCACTTTTATATTTTCTTTATGTTTATTAAAATTTTGATTTATTATTATTAT
>APFE030999860.1:15182-45915 GCA_000404065.3 Pinus taeda
AAGAAAAGGGAAGATTAATCGCCGGGATTAATAGTTTAAACTTGGAAGCATATTGGCTCTTCCTAATTAAGCCGCATAGACAAAGAGCCGCCCTGAAGTGTTTAACAGATGCAATCGGGTGAATGATCCCAGATATTCAAGATGCCACCTATGCTGCCCAGCTCAGTTCACGCTTCAACAAACCTCTGGAAGTTGAGCCAATGCTTGCAATAAATCAGCTCAGATTCAAAGGAAAGTAGCCGACTTGATGAATCACCTTCCAGCTTGCCAGATCGCTAGCCAAAATAGGATCAAAAGTTATTGATATCAGTTTAGTAGCATTTCTGTTTAGTAGATATTTAAATTAGTATTGTATTTATAGACCCTTTCATGTTTTTAGAAAGGGTCGTAAAATTTTGTAAGAGACTTAACAGACTGAAGTTTGCACTACTGCGCTTCAGCCAATATTCTTTTATGAAACTCGACCAGTTGTTCTTACTTTAATGAGGAAGTTTCTTTATGCAATTGTGCACTATTGTCATTGATTGAAGAATGTTTTTGCGTTTAAGGAAGAACTGCAAATAGCGATTGATATCTGGGAGTGTCACGCAGCTCATATGGTATTTTTATCTATGTCTGAATTCATTCCGTTTATATGAATTGTTATGTAATTATTCTTTCTATCGTTGATTATATGCATGCGCTATAACAGCAGATCTTATTCATTCCACTATTGGATGTTTAGTGATGTGCCTTTGCTTTTAATCATGTGTATGATAATGATATAAATGTTTAAAGTGTGGTAATTTTGCTTCAATCACTCTGCCTAACTATTTAGGCACAGCCATCTTAAATGAATTAATACCTATGTTGTGAAGATACAGTCATCTATATGCTTGTCTTTTAGACATAGAACATCAAACGCTACGCTTTAGAGCTCAATAGATTCCCGGGATAGTTCATTTATTTATATTTCTGTCAATAGTTTTAGCCTTTCGCTCACCGCTAGTGTTATCTATAAATCATTCACCCATCCCATTTATCTATTTCTGGGAAACTGGTCCCATTATCCCCAGTCGGAGCCACTACCCCAAACGGAAAAGGAGTTGTACTAAGGTCCGGACCGGGTGGTTTCCCCAATGTTGTTGCAGCGATTTTCGAGGCATCAACAGAGTGCGAGACCCACCTGTCGCTTTAGCGCTTTTCCCACGGTTCTCAGGCTTCCCTTGTGACTGAGCGCTCGGGGCTTCTCCATTTCGAGGTGTTTTGCCCAGCAATGCGCGATTCAGAAACGACCTCCGTTTTCTGATCTGGATTTTCCAAGTGTTAGTTTGCGCCACTGCGCGGTCTCCATGGGCCTCGGTCAATGTGTTTTGACCGGAGGTCCTCGTTGCTCCATGTTGGCTGCAAATTGTCATTGTTCAAAGGTTATTTCTGATAGGCTTCAACATCCACAAGACTTTAAATTTCGGTGTGAGTTTTTTTACAGAGTTCGGGTAGCTTAAAGAGAGTTTGAGGATCCAAATTCGGATCACGCCTTCCCACTAAAAGAACTTTTGGTCCACCAAAAGATTGATATACTGATATGAGCAGTAAACGCGAGTAACAACACCCTCTTCTTTCAGCCTCCCTACACTTGCCTTTGCATAGTGCCTCTAAGCCAAAATCTTTAACCACTTCCCTTCTTGGATGGGTTGGTCGTTTTGGAAAGAACTGTTTTCATCGACTTCATGCAAAACTTTTGCTATGAAGTTTACAGAAGGTAGTTTTGAACTTCTTTGCCTTGATCCTTGATCTAAGGTGGCTCAAACAAATGTGAAGTACATCTACTCCACAAAACTTTCATTTGTACCTGTTTGAAAAGCTGCTAACAACAACTGTTAACAAACAGCAGGCATATAGACAACAACTGCATGGACTAACTCCTGCTTCAACAAAGAAACAGATTTCACATTTTGTGAACCCTTCCATATCTTATATCTGCATGCAAATGATTGACTAGATAACAAGCCAATAAAACATGCTTTTATAACAAATGTCCCTTCATGTAGGAAAAAGCCCTTTAGGACTCTTTTTCAAAAGATGAAACACTTCATCCTTGTTTCTATTTTAGAAACCAAGTTAACTTCTCCCAAGCTAGCATCACATGCATCTCATGCTCAGGCATGCATTCCATCTATCAACTTTCGCTTAAGTACAATATACTTTCGAAGCTTAAATGAACATACTCTTGCAGCAATGAAGTGAGTTTCCTACTCAATTTCTTTCTATTTACCATTTGGTAAGATCCTACAACTTGCCTTTATTCCACAAAGAAATGCAAACAGATGTCACTAGACATGCAGCCTTAATTGAATAAGAATTCTAACCATTTCTTACCAATCCATTTCAAAGGTCCCTCCTTTGCTTGCACATCAGCGTCAATATGTGAATCATCCTGAACCACATCAACCATGGAATCTTTATTTCCATCACTGCCATTTTCTTTTTCCACCTTCTCCTTTAGCTTTGGTGGGAGTAGTGCTGGATTCAAAGTCCAACACCTTTTGACAAGATGCCCTTGCTTATGGCAGTAAGTGCAACACATGTGCATTCTTTTGACAACATGATTTGCCTTGTCTTGTGGACCTTTGGCTGCATGCTTCTTTTCTTTCAAAGTTTTCCTGTATGTAGCCATCCTCTTCTAACATCTAGAAACATAATGGTTATCCAAACCGCAAAAGGAACATGCAATTCTTTTTCCATGCCTTACAAAATCAAAAGGAATGTTTTTAGAACCAGATTTATACCTGCCTCTTTCACCTTTATTGCTTTCATGAGGAGGTGAAGCAAATGAAGAAGTGGCTCCCTTTGGAATACCATCACTTTTTTCAAGTCTGTCATAGTTTCCACAACTCTGTTTCAAGTGTGTGCTTCTGAATATCTGCATCATACAAATGATGTTTCGAGCTATTGCATTCCTCCTGGATACAATCCTCACACTTTTGAGGTAGAGGACCTGCAATGAAATTCCTTTTTGGAACTGTTTCAATGGCCTTCATGGCAGCTTTGGAACTTTCTCCATAAGACTGTCCATAGCCAAGACCCAAATACTTAGGCCTTTCCTCAACCATTTTTGGCTTGACAATACTTTGTGCATGTTTGCCCAATCCTTTTCCCTCATAGCCCATCTTGGACATTAGCTTGGAACCTATGCCTCTGGTATGTTTTTCAAAAGAACCAATATAAGCGTTCTTAGAAGAATTTGAAGACAAACAGGAATGGTTTACCTCTTCTTCAAGCTGATACGGCCAAGGCTTCTTTCACAACAAAGAGTTGTGACTCCAACTCATGCATCATTTTCAGGTTCATGCTTGCAATATGAAGTTGCCTCTCCATTTTCTGCAACTTGTCAGAAAGCATCTGCTTCTCTTCATCCACAGAATTCAACTGCTCTCTAAGTATGCTGCTCTTCCTTCCATCCTCATACATTTCTCTCACCATATCCATCATGGTGGACAAATCTTGCTTCATGTCTCCATTAAAGGAACTTCGGGAGCAAGAAGTATTTGAGAAATCACTTGTAGAAGTTGTCATTTTCAAAATGCATAAAAGAACTTCAAACAAGATTAATAAGGAGTTTATTCAACAACCTTTTGCAACAAACGTCTTGTGCTTCAAGGATTGCCCTGAGGTCTTTTGGGATAGAAGAATGCCTTCAACCCTTCTTCCTTCTTGTCCTTCTTGGACTGAGCTATCAATAGCTTTCCCTTCACCTCTACAAACTCAAACAATAGTCAGTTTGCAACCAAGCATACAATCAATGAGGCAATCAATCCTTGACTGTCCAAACACCTTTCAGACAAGCAATCTTTGCCTTGTCAATCAAGCATTCTGACACAAACTTCTTTGATGGTGGGGTTAATTAACCTTAAGCTCTGATACCACCTGATCTGAAAATGGGGCTCTTATGCTTCTTGTCTAACTTATAAGAACCTCTCCCACTTCCAAAGCTTCTAATTTTGCCAAGTCTTAATGATTAACCAATGCGGAAATAAGAAATGCTTGAAAATATGGGTGTATGCTTGTATTTGTTTTCAGCTGATTATTTACTTTAAAATCTGTCGTTTGTGCTGATATGGGGAGGTACTTAAACTGATATATATATATACATATAACAATAGTGAAAGCAACAATAAAAACAAACACATAAGACAACAATATAATATGGAGTTCACCCGGATATCTTGGGCTACGTCTCCTTGAGCTCTAGCTCTAATCAACTCAATTAGGCTCTCTCGGATTATGGCAATAGTTCTTTTACAAGTGCTACACTTAACTCCAATGTTTTATACAGAAACATTGGGCTCAAAACACCATTTTATCCCTTGGCTCTTGGAGCTCTTCGACTTTTTAGCTTTAGCTTTGGCTTTTGGCTCTGGCTCTGGCTCTTGTTCTGGTTGTGGCTTTGACTCTGGCTCTGGCTCTGGCTTTGGTTCTGGCTCTCAGCTCTCGCTTTTGGCGCTCGCTTTAGCTTTGGCTATGGCTCGCGGCTCTTTGCTTTGGCTTTTTTAAGCTCTTTCACTCGGCCTTTGCATGCCTCTCTGAATTGCCCGACCTCCAAGCAACTTCAACAACAATATGTTGCTGTCAATTGAGCTCTCTGGCTTTTCTATCCTTTTTACTCTCTGTCTGTTCGTGGCTTAACACCAATCCGTCTCATGATTGTTCGCTTCCTCTCCTGGCTCTTCGAATTGCCTGCCTTTGTCTGCTGAAATTCCCTGCTCTGTGTCATCATCACTGTAACGCTTCACAGAGAGGTGGCCACTTGTCTCCTCACGAGCTGAGTCAGCTCTTCCGCAAGCGGTTTGTTACTTCGGTTACCCTGTGAAATGATTCAACTGGAAACTCAGCGGTCCAATCGGACTTCAACCGTTATGTACCAAAGCTTATTTTCTTCGTCGAATCAGGTTTCCCATCGGGCGCAATCTCTGCCATTAGATCTGGGGCCTCCAGATCCTACGGTTATCGCTCTTATTGCGCAGTTGACTTGCTTGGACGTTAGCCCGTGATGAGAGCGGTTTTCTCTCTCATTTGCCGGACACGCGTCAATCAACGTATGGAATCGCTGGGTCCTTTGACAAACCTGCTTACCGCCCAAAACGCCTCCGATATTCCGCTGGTTTTGGAGCGCGGGACCCGCCTGTCGCTTTAGCGCTTTTCCCACGGCGCTTTGGCTTCCCTTGTGACTGAGCGCTCGAGGCTTCTCCATTTCGAGGGGTTTTGCCCAGCGCATCAGAAACGACCTCTATTTTCTGATCTGGATTTCCCAAGTGCTAGTTTGCGCCACTACGCAGTCTCCATGGGCCTCGGTCAGCATGCTTTGACCGAAGGTCCTCGTTGCTTCGTGCTGGCTGCAAATTGTTGTCGTTCAGAGGTTATTTCTGATAGGCTTTGACATTCACAAGACTTTAAACTTCGGTGTGAGTGTTTTTTACAGAGTTCGGGTAGCTTTAAGAGAGTTTGAGGATCCAAATTCGGATCATGCGCTTTTTTGCGTGTATTTTTTCAAATACAGTCCAACTGTGCTCACACCCTGAAGAGCTACATGTTTGACTCAAGATTCTTATGGCCAATTTCTGCAAATTTGGTGCCCTTGTACCATAGCTTCGCCACCAAATATCTACAACAAAATAAAGAAATAAAAAATTCAAAAACTTAAAACATAATTAAACTTTCATATAGAAGTTACATAATTGAATTTAAAAAAAATAGAATTATAAGGAAATTCTAAATTGAAAATTCTAATTTCTAATGAGTGATGACTTGTCACTTACGTGGCATGAAAATGGTCCTTTCCCTAATAGCATCATCAAAGCCAAATAGGCCAACACAATCCCGATAAAACTCTATCTCGCCATTGATTTTGCTACGAAGCTCAGGATCAGGTACCATCCTATGAATATAGGAATGGAGCCCTTACATCACCTCGCCATCAAAATCAAAGCCGCATTTGTATGAAAATGCGAGGTTGAGGAAGGGTGCTGCTGCATGAATGGGTCGATGAAGCATCCCTGTCCACCGACTATAAATCACATCCCATAACATCATATGCCTATCAAGGCCAACAAAACCCTTGTCTGCATAATAAGAACGAATGGCCTCCTTGGCGTTATCCATGGCCTCATACAAATAAGCCATTGCAGGCATCTGCCCATCTTTCAATTTGAGAACCTTTACTATAGGTTCACTAACTGAGCATGCTTCTTCTACTCCACGCCAAAACGTCTCAGAGTACACCATTTTTGCAATGGTTTTCCCGTTCTGTCTCTTGCTGTATCTACAATTATGCCAGTCATCAGACACAAACATATGCTTCAACTCGAACTGACATCGAAGCAAAGACTGAAGAGTAATAAAGTTTGTGGCAAAATGTGTGATCACAGGACGCCGCAGCTCCTTGTTTCTAGTGAACTTCCGCATGAGGCTAAGAACAAAAGCACGATTATAAATAAACTTGGGGACGCTCCTAGCCATATCAACCACGTCCTTGATGAAGGAGAGTTTCCCCATATCCTCAAGCAACAAATCGAGACAATGTGCTGCACACAGAGTCCAGAACAATGTGCGATGCCTCTCCATAAGCATCTTGCCAGTAGACACATAATTAGCTGCATTGTCTGTTATGACCTGCATCACATTCTGCACACCAATCCCCCGAATGAACCCATCTAACAACTCACATATTGTTGTTGCATCTTTGATATGTTCTGATGCATCCACCAATTTAATAAGCATGGTACCTTTAGGACAATGTACCAAGAAATTAAAAGGGTCCTACCTTTCCTATCTGTCCAACCATCAGACATCATTGTGCATCTAGTAACTTCCCATGTTTTTTTCAACTCTGCCAATCTAGAGTTTATGTCCTGCTTTTTTTGCTTGAAGAATTGGCCCCTGCAACTCCTCATATGTAGCACTTTTGTACCTTGGGCCCACAACAACAATAGCATCACACATTGGCTACCAAAATGGATTGGTTTTGATGATGCTGAGAGGTAAGTCGCTCCAGAAAAGACACCTCCCCATGACTCTATCTGCTTCTTGCTTCTCCTTTTTTTTTAACAAGCGATTTTATGCCAGGTTGTGATCCATGTCCTGTTCATGGAACAAAAAATGATGACCTCGCACTAGCAGTAGCAGGTGATGATGTGCCAGTTGTGGAGCCCCTCACATTACCCTCAAAATCAAAATCAGGAGAAGATATCCCGAAAGATCTACCTGCACGTTCAGCGTTGTTTATTTCTGTCTCTTCCTTCTTTCTGTCTTTTTCATCAATTGCCTCAAGAGATTTTTGTATAAGTTCCAGACTAGAAACTGTGCAAATCCCAACATCATGTCCAGTGAGTCTAGCCAAATGGTATTTCAATCGTGTGACCCCTCTTGTCATCTTGGTCCCACACAATTTGCTTGTAAGATATGCCTGATTTGTCCAACCATCAGGGTCCCCATACTCCCAAAATGGGTCCAAGGCTTTTGGCATATTTGAATTTTGTAGTGAGCTAACTCAAACCTAGGGCACCAAAAAAAATTGGAATTAATAAGTAATAACCACATCATTTTACAAAATAATTTTTTTGCTACATTATTTGCAATGTGAATTCAATGAAAAACCATAAATGACAGTAAGAGGGTGTATTTGAAAATTTAAAAAAATTGGAGTTTTCTCTCCAAATATGGAGAAACCCTTGCATTTGCTCATGGGCATGAAAATCATAGCAAATGGAAAAAAAGAAGAAGCAAAATGATTGTAGGCAAATAGGCAAGCAAGAATAATCCTAAAACTATCAAAAACTTCATTAACATAGAGGTTTATTTGAACGTATCTGTTAATGGAAGAAATGAAATTGCCTCACTGTTCTTCAAGCTTAGATCAACAAAATCTTCGTTGTTGGTGGTGATAATAACTATTCAACACTCAAACCCTCCTTGGCAACAAGCATATAGCTCTCCCCTTACTTCTCTAGCAATCAGAAATGAAAATGATTGAAAAAAAACAAAATTTCACTTTTATAGCTGCGGTGGCGACATTTTTCTCTGTCTCTCGACAATATTTTAGCTTGCCGCGTGATATTTCCAGGAGATTTCACCAATATTTCAGAAATATCGCGATATTTTCGGGGAGACAAAATATCGTGATATTTCCTCGGCGATATCTTGTCTCCCCGAAAATATCGTGATATTTCCGAATATCAGCAATATTTCGGCGATATTCTATACACTGGTAAATACCACACAAAACCCAGTAGTAGTACTTGCTGACCCTGTACAATGGGCAGAGTTTAACAAAAAGAATGCTAAGGCAAAAAGATTGATTCTGAAAGGAATCAAAGACCATGTCATTCCTCATGTGAGAGGAAAGACTTATGCACATGAGATGTGGACAGCCTTGACCAGTGTTTACCAGAGCTCAAATGAAAACAGAAAAATAGTCCTAAAGGAGAAATTGAAAACCACTAAAATGGCTAAGACTGACAGTGCTACAACGTACCTCACAAAGATCACTTCAGTGAGAGATGAGTTGGCAGCCGTAGGTGAGATCGTTGTACCCACTGAAATGGTGAGAGTTGCTTTGAATGGTCTTCCCAAGGCTTGGGAGAATTTTGTGGATGACATTATTGCATGGGAAAACCTTCCCGATTGGGAGATGTTGTGGGATGATTGCATTCAGAATGAGATCAGAAAGAACCATCTTGGGGCAGCGAAATAGGTGGAGGGAAGAGCAAAGAAGCAAGCTTCCAACAGTGGAGGCAAAAACAAAGGTAAAGGCAAGCAACAGAACAAGGAGAAGGACTATTCCAAAGTCAAATGTTGGAATTGTCAAAAGCTGGGACGCTATGCTGTTGTGTGTTTAGAGAAGAAGAACAAGAAAGGGAAAGATAAACCCATGGCAACTTCTGCAAAGATAGAGAGCTTCTCAGAGAGATTTGTTTGGGAGTTTGGGTTCACAGCTTGTGAGGCCACTAGTGCAGGATCACTTGCCATACAGGTTCAGAGGGAGTGTGCATTCCCCGCTATTAGCAGAGTATCTTCTAGCATTTGGTATGTTGACAGTGTCGCTTTCCGCCACATGATAGGAGTTAGAGAGTACTTCTCAAAGATTTCAGAGAGTGATACTGATATGGAGGTAATACTTGGTGATGACAACATTGTTAGAGTAGTTGGTGTGGGGACATTGACATTTGATACGGGACCCAAACTTCCATTGAAAGTGTTAGATGTTCTATATGTGCCTGGAATGAAGAAGAACCTGATATCCGTCTCAGCACTTGAGGATAGAGGGTATGGTGTGTTGCTCTGGAGAGGGCAGGTGCTTATATATCCTAGGGGAACTCCAGCTTCTTCAGCTAGAGAGATTGGTGTGCGCCATGCCAAGGTGTACAAGTTCTCATTCCAGCCCCTGATAGCATTGAGTAACAACACCCGAGACAGGACCGACAACAGATCTAGCAGTTCAGAGTTGCGTGAGATTTGGCACCGCAGGATGGGGCACATGTATCATGGGGCCTTGAGTACATTGTGGGAGATCACCATTGGTGTGCCAGATTTAAGTTCTGATCACCTTGATGTATGCAGAGGATGTGCTATGGGGAAGTTTACCAGATCCCCTTTTTCCAGCAGTGATAGTAGAGCGACTGGGATCCTTGACTTGATTCATGTTGATGTGAGTGGTCAGATGTCTCATGCATCCTTGAGTGGCTATAAGTGTTATGTTTTATTCATTGATGACCACTCCAGGAAGACCTGGATTTATGTTTTGAAGACCTAGAGTGAGGTCACAAGCGATTTCAAGAGTTCAAAGCTCTTGTGGAGACCCAGACAGGTAGGAAGATCAAGGTCCTCAGGTTAGACAATGGAGGGGAGTATACCCTTGGTGAGTTTGTTGATTTTTGTGCTGAGGCAGGCATTAGGAGGGAATTCATAGTTCCTTACTACCCCCAGCAGAATGGGGTTGCAGAGAGGAAGAATAGATCCATTGTAGGCGCTGCCAAAGCCATGCTTCATGATCAGGGGTTACCTTTATTTTTTGTGGGCAGAGGCCTGCAACAGTGTTGTGTACTTGTAGAACAGGAGTCCACATCGTGCCTTGGGAAATGTGACTTTGGAGGAGGTTTTTTCTGGGAAGAAGCTTGATGTTGGGCACTTTCGTATCTTTGGGTGCCTTACATATTTGTATGGTCCCTAAGGAGAATAGGACCAAGCTAGAGCCCATTGCAAACAAGGGCATCTTTGTGGGTTATAGCGAGACCTTGAAAGCTTATCGGATTTATATTCTTGTGTAGAGGAAAATGGTTGTCAGGCGGGATGTGAAGTTCGAGGAGGAGAGAGCTTTTAGGAGGTCATGGGAGTTACAGTATCCAGAGTCACCAGACCCTCAGGAGCAGCTGAGTTAGTCACAGGGATCCAGTGGTCAAGGATCAGGAGGTACATCGACTACAGTGTTAGGTCCATCAATGAGCAGTGGCTCTCAGAGTCAGGTGGGTGGTTCTTTGGGTAGCATGTAGGGTAGTCTGCAGAGCAGTTCACAGGGTAGTCCATTAATGGACAGTTCGCACGGTACTTCAGCATCTACATGCACAGGTTCAGGCATGAGGTCAGTTGACAGGTCTTCAGGAGTTCAGGTTTTTGATGATGATGAGGATTCTTTCACTCTGGTGGGAGAAGTATGTTGAGGGAAGAGGAAGCCCAAGTGGCTTCAAGATACCTTGCACGAGGCCACATCAGTTGCTGGGCCAAAGAGACAGGTTAGAGAGAGTAAACCACTTGAGCGGTTTTGTAGTTACATGGCATTGGTAACAAGCATTGTTGACTCCGAGCTTTTTAGTTATGAGGAGGCAGCCAGCCAACAGGTCTGGAGAGAGGCCATGATGGAGGAGTATTCTTCTATTACGAAGAACGATGTTTGGGAGGTAGTGCTGAGACCTGAAGGTAAATCAGTTGTTACTTCTAGATGGCTCTACAAGATAAAGCATGCTGCACATGGCAGCATCGAGAAGTTCAAGGCTTGATTTGTGGCGAGAGGGTTCTCACAGGTAGAGGGAATTGATTATGAGGAGAGCTTTGCTCTCGTACCTCGGTTTACATCTATTCGCTCCATTATATCGATTGCAGCAGAGATGGGTTGGAAGATCCAACAGATGGATGTGAAGACAACATTTCTCAATGGCTTCATTCAGGAGGAGGTTTATATTGAGTAGTCGTAGGGCTTTGAGGTGCGTGGGAAGGAGTCCCATGTATGCAGATTGAAAAGGGCACTCTATGGCTTGAAGCAAGCTCCTAGAGCTTGGTACTCGAGGATTGATACATACTTGTAGCAGTTGGGTTTCACAAAGAGTGAGGCTGATCCAAACCTATACTTCATTGTGGTGGGTGGGAAGCCTCTCATTTTGGTGTTATATGTTGATGATTTGATCATCATTGGTGCAGAGAGACTCATTGAGGGCTGCAAGAGAGATCTTGCTTCAGAGTTTGAGATGAAGGATATTGGCTTGATGCATTATTTTCTGGGATTGAAGGTGTGGCAGGAGGAGGGGCATTTCTTCCTGGGACAAGGGAAGTACATTGTGGATATTCTTAGTAGATTTCACGTGGAGGACTGGAAACCCATGTCTACACCTATGATAACTAATTGGAAGAAGCTTCATGCTTCTGATTTCGAGTTGGTGGATCCTAGTCAATACAGATAGTTGATTGGTTTGATGTATTTGGTCAATACTCGACCAAATATATGTTTTGTAGTGCACTATGAGTCAGTTCATGTGTGAGCCCAGGAGAGTGCACTGGGTAGCTGCAAAACACATTTTTCGTTACTTGCAGGGGACAGTGGATTTTGGTTTGGATTATAGACAGGGTGATGGAGTGAGACTGGCAGGGTACACGGATTCAAATTGGGCAGGTTTTGCTTTAGATAGGAAGAGTACTTATGGGTGTTGTTTTGGGTTGGGTTTGGTAGTTGTGTCGTGGATCAGCTAGAAACAACAATCAGTTGCATTGAGCTCAATTGAGGCAGAGTATATGGCTGCTAGTTTGGCTAGTTGTGAGGCCATATGGCTTCGCAAGATGTTGTTTGGTCTATTTGGTCAGGCATTGAGACCTTCAGGAATTTACTGTGATAATCAGAGCTGCATAAAACTCACAGAGAATCCAGTTTTTCATGACAGGTCAAAGCATATTGAGATTAAGTATCACTTCATTAGAGACTATGTCAAAAAGGGACCTATCAAGCTTGAGCACATTTCCACAAATGAGCAGGTAGCAGACATTTTCACAAAGCCTTACCACGTGGCAAGCATGTCGACTTCAGAGACAAGATGGGAGTGGTGAGGAACACTTTCCTCGGTAAGAGGGAGTGTTAAAATTTGGGTACTAGAGGACAAGTAGTTCCCTAAAGCTTTGATCTTTGGCATAGGGAAAGGTGTCTAAATTTATTTTTTACTTTTCTCCTAAAGTGACTTTATAAGTGGTAAAGTCAAATCTAATTTAAAAGTGACTTTATAAGTGGTAAAGTTACATTCTAATTTAAAAGTGAATTTATAAGTGGTAAAGTTACATTCTAATTTAAAGGTCACTTTATTAAAGTGAATGAAGAATTAGAAAGTGAAAAAGTGACTATGGAAATAAAAGGCTAAGTGGGTCTTCATCTTTATTTAAGTGGGTGAATTAAAAAGTAGAAAATGAGAATTAAATGCACATTTATTCTCATCCCTAGATTTAAATGAATTTCAGCCATTAGATCTTAGGGTAACCCAAAAGGGCATTTGGAGATTAAAAGGAGAAGAGAAGAGGAAAAAATGAATTCATTCTTTCATGAGCATTTGAGAGAAAGAGAAGAGAGAGCAAGGAAAAAAAATTCTGAGCAACAAGAGGACATTTTCAGCAAATCTGGGCAACAACATTTATTGCCCCGCATCCCAAGGAAAATCGTACAGCAAGAGAAAGGCACAGAAATAGAGGAAGAGGGACAACAAGTTCTGGGCACATTTTTCGAGACTGGTTGTACAACATTTAATGCTGTTTTATTGCTGTAAAAATTTCTGTTTTGGCTGTTTGTTGATTGGCACGATTTTCGAGGTGGAGTTCAAGCACGGAAATCGAGATAAGTTGTAATTTGTGGTTGCTGGAATTTTAACTGTGTATTTCAGTTTCTCTTAAAAGCATTTTCAGAAATAAAGAAGAGCTCTCAAATTGGTTTTCCCTAAGAGTTGTAGGGGGCGGGGGGGTTTCCAGGGTCACTTTGACCAAAAATCACTGTGTTATTTTCTCTGTGTGGTTGTTATAATTTTGCTATGTTTTATTTATGCAATTTTAGCAGTTGTGAAATCTCTAAATTTGTGTTTTCAGAAAATTATTGTCATTTCCAGATTTTAGAGTTTTTATCATGCTTGGATTTAAAACTAAATGCATGGAGTGATAAGGAAAACTGATAACTGAAGTGGGGGTTGAAATTTCTTCATCAACAAGGGCAATGAGAAGAAAAAACAGTTGTAGATCTGCAGATGAAGAAAATGGGAGGAGCATGATCATTGAATAAAATGCCAGTATCAATACTGTAAAAACAAAGATTGAAGGTGAAGAAAGTGATGAGATAAGAGAAGACACACCCATTGAGGAGGGAGTTTATCTAGATACACTCTATCCAGTTGAGCATGAGGCTAATGGCATGCAGGAGGAGCACATACATACACCCAATGTGACACATGAGTCACCCTTGTTGGAGTTTACTTTGGTAGCCCCAGTTGACACATTGGTGGAGACAATTGAGCATACACTCGTTGATGAGGTGTCAGGAGGCACATGGGTGTCCATTGTTGATGAGGGGCCATCCATTGTTGAGGGATCCATTGATGAGGCATCCAGGTCTGTGACAGAGTTTCAGGATGACAACCATCGATCACTGACTAGTGAGCATGTCTTGCATGTTGGGTTATCTATGGAGGAGCAGTTGGAGGCTCATGTTGAGCCCATGATGGACGAGGATGCATAACCATCCTTTGGGCTAGTCACTGATGAGAGGCAACATAGAGAGCACATGGGATTTCAACATAGTTTTCTCCATAGGCACGCTGATAGGACCTACAACGTTATTAGCCCACCCCTACGCAGTGGATTGAGAGAGGTAGAGTTCTCTAGACATACTAAAGGGGATGACCAGGTTAGTAGGACTGAGCAACATGTGCTGATTAGGACACCACATTAACTTGGACGGCTTGTTCCTTCCACAGGAGATTGTACATTTGATCCCTCCTTTGTGATTGGATGGTGAGAGGTATTGAGTTGGTACTCGATGGAGCAGGCTAGGCGGGTGGATACATCCATGGCGACATTTCAGCAGAGGCCATGGATTACCAGAGGGGCTCGAGGGCCAGACTGTTGTTGGGATCCAGGTGGGATTTCCCATCACATCATAGAGCCAGTACGTGATGGTAGTAGCTGCATGATGGATCTCATGTTTGGGCGCACACACATTTTCACATATCCATCAGAGGCCCAGACAACACTAGTGACAGGATGGTTTAACAGAGGAGCGAGCAGATTTTATGAGTTGTCTTGGCATATTGACTGTGCGTGGAGTCACAGGGTGATTAGCCTACTCTGGTAGGAGCAGGTAGGAGGAGGTGGCATCGACAGACCACAAGACATGGCATTACATGGAGACAATGCTCTCTCATTGGTATATTGGACACCAGAGCTACAAAGGATAGGCACCGTAGTGTCATTCCCGTTGGCATGCGAGGAATCAGGCCAATCAGGTTCGTCAGTGTAGAGGGGGAGATGTAGCCCACATCATTGAGGGTTTACTAGCAGAGTGGTGGATGCATTGGCGCATGTGGGATGCTAGAGTGTGTAGGGTGGTACGATAGTGAGCATTGGTATTGAGTGGTGCCCAAATTTGTGCCACAGAGTTTAGTGCTATGCAGAGGAGTGCGGGGGTATGTATTTTTGTACAACAAAGTATGATGATGCACAATAGGTTGTTGGAGTGTTGCCTCTGAAGAGATCTCCTTAGAGGGACAACCGACATACCTTTGGCTTCGACACTCCTAAGTTTGGAGAGTAGGTTGGTTGCAGGGTTGATCATGAGCTTCCATATGTGTACTTGGATATACTGGTTGGAGCCCACACATTTATCAATCCCCAACATTGCACACTGATACAAGGGACTTGGTTATTGTCTCTAGATGCTTTTGTCATGAGCAACAAGACCCGAGAGGTTCATCTGAGACAATTGGATGAAACACAGTGCATCAGGAGAGAGGCTTCCCAATTGTGGGATATGTTCAGGGTGCGAGTTGGCAGGGCAGGCTTGGGGGTGGTCCAATCATCTGCAGAGATAACACGTGCTCCACCCTTGGGCCCACACTTAGGGAGATGCATGGCACCTTTTGGGTGAGGCATTTTGAGATGTCTCAGGAGCATATACAACGGTTGGTGGACCCTTCTTGCAGGTAGATGTTTAGAGTCCAAACAGTATTGGGTAGTGCCCACAGGAGGCAGGATCACAGGTCTCACAATGTGGTATGGCAAGCACAAGGCAATCTTGCAAGCACCTGGTTGATTTGTGATGTATGGATTCCATATACTGATTGCATGCAGGGCCCCAAGATGGAGTGCAGGTTGGTGCCTGCAGTTGTCAGCCTTCAAGACTATGTTGCAGCTGATATGGTTATGGGATCCAGGGATTTGGTTGGTTGATTGGTCACTCTATTTTGCGTTGAGCAGGATCTGGGAAGAGAGTGACACAACTCACTCTTGGTTTGGCATATGGGACAATGTTGAGGCCTTCATCGCATGTGAAGACCAATTTTCCTTCTTACTGCTCCGAATCAGGTTTAGTATTGGATGGGTAGGCCTTGACATCGTGGAGATGCCCGAGCTAGATGTGTTGGGACTCCATAGGTATTATTCCATCAAGTTCCAAGAGAGGAGGTTACACCTAGTGCACGATGGGCAGACAATTATGGTTAGAGTGGCGCAGCGACAACATGGTGGCACCCTTTTGAGACCAGAAGGGGATTCAGGCACCACAGGATTTGGTAGTTCAGCTACCCTTAGGGATGAGCTGGCTTCTACAGGGGAAAGTCACTTAGATCTTCCATTGGGCCTTAGTGAGACATTGATGACATGGGGGACTCCACCAATATGGCAGGATGTCGAGCAGGAGGAGATTAGGGGGAGCACATGCGAACAGGGGTTCATCTCCACTGGGATTGGACTGCACATTCAGGGGTCTACTCTTGAAGTGCACTTGATCGAGTACTCAGTAGGGCAGCTTCTCAAGGGTCTAATCAGGATTTCACCTTGTTATGGTGCTCTACTTGCTATGCAAAGCGCTTCTGAAAACTTTATCTTATGGGACAACAAGTGAAGCGAAGGAGGCTTCACATGGGTCAGGATGGTTTGGGACTCTGGTGTCATAAGATTCATCCATGTGGTGGTGGTGCCGCAATGAGGAATGGTGGTGTGCATTTGGGACCCTAGCATTAGCTAGGCCAACATGTGGAGCAGCCACATAGGGTGACATTGCTTGAGGACAAGCAATTTTTGGCGGGGAGGACTGTAATGTCCCCAATTTTTGGACATGCAAAAATCACTTAGGAGTTTTGCAATTTTTTTGATAATATTAAAAAGAGGAAAATATTAATTTTGTGAGAGAAACGAGAAATTATTATTTTAATGGGATTAGCTGGAGAAGGCAAAATATTATTTTAATGGAGAATGACGGCAAAACGGGAAATTATTATTTTATTGGAGAATGGCGACAAATTAATATTTTATTGGAAAATGAGGCAAATTACTATTTTATTCAAAACGGACGTGAAGTCTCTTAGTGGAAAATGTGCCCCACCAATATTATTTTAATGCAGAATGGCGGTAAAAAGGGAAATTATTATTTTATTGTAGAATGGCAGCAAATTAATATTTTATTGGAAAATGAGCCAAATTACTCTTTTATTCAAAATGGCGGCAAAGTCTCCTAGTAGAAAATGGGCCCCACCAATAAAATAATTGGGAAAAAGGAGAATCTAGAAGCTAGGAGGAGGCTCTAGGGAGAATTATAAATAGAGGATTGAACTCATTTGGAGGGGGTTTTATTCTATCACTTCTATTTCACATTGTAAAGAAGCTCAAGTGAGTTTCAAGTGAAACTCAATAGCTAATTTCGGTCGACTTCGAGTGCCACCCTAGTTAGCTTGTTGGGAAGATTATTTCAGATCTTCCATTGATGCTCAATCAGTTTAGTTGTTTAATTCAATATTGAAGATCTGATCACAAATTGTTGCAGGAAATTGTTGGCATCCTAGTTTGTATTTACAGGTATATTGTTCCTATATTAAGGGATTGAGTTTAATTGTTTTGCTTCTAGGGCCGAGAGGGTTAATGAACAGAATTTTTCTCATCACAGAATTTTCCATTTGCCATATAAATTACAGTCAGTTCAGATCTGATTATTGTCTCGAAAGTGACTGCTGTAGCAGCTTGTAAGTTGTGGGATGGTACCAAACTTCCAAGAAGGCCGAAGGGTTTATTTGCTTGTGGAATTGTGTGATATATTTCAAAGAAGGAGGGCTGAATGCTCTTTCTTTGAGCTGACTGTCATATAACTAAAATCAGTTCCAGAATTGAAGATCATATTGCATGTTGGTCCATTCATTATGTACCTGGGCAGCATATTTATTTAGTACAGTGTTGGAGAAATTTTGTAAGAAGACTGTGCTTGTACATTTGTGTTGGCAGCCTTCCATACCAGGTTCCTTTGTTTCTCTGTGCTTTATAACTTGTCTACATCATTATGGATTAAATGTATTTCTGCTGGTGTGTATTTCTGGGCTTAACATGAGGAAGAAATATAATATTCAATGGGTGTAACATGCACCTCTTTATGATAAATTCCATGATAAGTTCCTTGTAAACTTTGCTGAGCTTTTCTTGATTGAAGATTGTGTTTACTTCTGCATTAGAGGTCTGATATCGTAGTAGAAAGAGACATTCCAGGTTCCCTCATTTGACTCATCATTGTAATCTCTGTTTTGCAATGTAATTTCTGGGTTTTCACAGCGAAGAAATGGGTGCTATGTGACTGTCATAATGATAAATATACCTTGCTGAGTTTGTTATTAGCCTCATATTGTTATTCTGGGGTATGTTTGCAAGTATACATTTGGCATCATTCATTTGTCTAAACTCAGAACAAGAGAAAGTACACCTACAGAAGTTTGCATGTCAATTGTTTGACAAATTCTCTCTAAGATCAGAATTAGACAAACTTATTAAAACAGGGTGAAACTTAAGATATTTCCAGAAAGGAACATTACAGGATCTCGTTGTGAAGGTTGATTTATTTGTAACATCTTCTGAAGCCTTGTAAAGTTTTCTTGTACTTGTCGTGAAGGCATTAGTGCTTCAAAGTTCAGGGTCTATTATTGTAAGCCTTCCTCAAGGGTTTCAAGTCCTCTCTCTCACTGTCTAAGAGGGACTTTATTGTAACATCATAATAAAAGAATCATCCTTTTGTGATGGAGCTTGGAGTTCTCACCCCTCGGTATCCTTGTCTCCTCTTCCAGGAGGAGCTGCTTGTGTGTATGTGCTAACTTCTCCATTTTCTTTCTTGCATTAGTTTTAGATCTGATTTCATAGTCTTGTTTTTACTAACTTGTTCTCTAGATTAGCATTGCATTTCAATCTAATATTTTGCTCTTCATTTTTGATCAGTCTTCACCTAATTGCAAGCTATTTGGTATAAAATTGCAATTGAGTAGCCACTGTCTTAAATATCACTTGTGTTTTGGATTAAATAGAGTTTTCTATTCGTTGAATTAGCAATCCCATCTTCCATCTCTAAAATAACTACTTGTTCTTTGTTACATAAATCTGTGTTTGCTCTTTTGGTCTTTAATCATTCCCAAATGAAGTGACATTTTCTAAATCCAAATCCTAACTCGTTTTACCTAAGAGCAAATTTCTAATTAATAGCACTTGTGTTATTTCTCTTATTGGCATTCTCCTTAACGCTTTGTTTCATCGAGTAATTCATTGATCTTGTGATTTTGGGATTGAAGTGTTATCATAATCTTGACATATCTTGAGCATTTCTCTGTTTGAAGCAATTACTGTTATCATATCGCATTGAAGCATTGCACCGCAATTTTGCATCTCATTTAGATCTAGATTTGCATTGTAAAATTTAACCTCCAAGCATAAGCTTGGTTAATAGAAAGATAGGACAGCCTTCTTCATTATCCAATTTGAGAAGCTTGACCCTTAAACAATGGTTAAAACGAGTGACCTTGCAATTCTCTTGTGGCCGAGCCCTTGTAGGAACAAAAGCATTTGGGTTGCTAGAAGTCCTGGGTAGGTATCGTTAATGAGGTCTTAGCCTCCTTCCCAAACACTTCTCCCAACAACCTTGTTCTAAGGCTTGCTTTGATAATTGAAGAAAAGGCATTCACCCATAGGTTAGACATATAACTTAAAATCAACCGAGATCCTTGCATCACACATAGTTTAGTCTTGCATCCATTCTAACATCATCTCATTTGGCACATTGTTGACTTGTGAGCATCTATCTTTACTTCCAATATTATATCTTTCTTGTACTTGTCATTGTAATTACTTGCTCCTTGTCCTTTACTATTGATCCATCTATTTTGAGCATGTCTTTGAAGTAGAAGTACAAATTTCTTTCATTTTGCAAGTTATATTTCACTGCTCATATTTCAATTTTGTGCTATCATCTTGTACTAACACTGGTCTTGCAGCAATTGCTTATCATTGTGACTTGAAGTATCATTCCATTTTGCAAGTGTTATTTCTTTATTGAGCATTGTTTTAAAGCACTGGTTTATCACTGTTATGTTGTCCTTGTCATATTGATCTTATTGGAATCCATTTATGTAATATTTACATTGCTCATTTAAATAATCATACTTGTTAAATAATCCTTAAATTCAAGTTACTTAGAAGCAATTGCCTTGCCCTTAGTCTCCCATAAGTTGTTGTTTTCAACAAGTTTTTCTTTTCTAATCATGTTTAGGGACTACCCCCCGTAGTTTGTCTAGGAGAGAGCTTAAACGAAGTGAGTAGGGAATAGGTGACAGCCCCTGCTCTGATTGTGCCTTAAAGTTTATACCTTTTGGGGTTGGAAACTTTTCCCACACTTAGGTGTACATTTTAGGTGACAAGAAGACTGAAACAAGTGGACCTATGCCATATTTGATTTATCTTCTTTGGCTCGTTTACTATTTTTCAAAATAGGAAGATTTGTGCATACATTTATTTCAGCAATGTTGGTGGTAACTAACTATTAGAAAATTACTGTGTATACTTGTAGCATTATACAAAATCTTACCCACCTGAGCTGTAGAAACTTGAAAGCACCTCTTGGTGCGATGAGAGATTATGCTGTGTTTTGTACTGAGAGGATTTTTGTTTGCTTTACAGGTATTGTCCGACGTGCCACAGCTCTTGGCAGGTATCTTCAAAATCCATTAGCTATGGTTGCAACGTTATGTGGTCCTGGCAGAGAGATATTATCATTAAAGCTTCATTCATTAGAACATTTCCTTAATCCAGATGAAAGATACGAAGCTATTGAACAGGTGATGATTACAATAACCAATCAAGTTGGTGTTGATATAAACCTGGCTGCTTGCCATGAGTGGATGTTTTCCCCGCTGCAATTTGTATCAGGACTTGGACCGAGAAAAGCTGCATCCTTACAGAGGGCTATTTTAAGAGCAGGGCGTATTTATTCCCGTAGAGACTTATTGACCACCCTTGGAGCAATGAAGCGGCTTGTATTTATAAATGCTGCAGGTTTCTTAAGGGTTAGAGGAACTGGACAAGCTGCCTCTAGTAATCATGTCATGGATCCATTGGATGATACCAGAATTCATCCAGAGTCGTATGAACTAGCCAAGAAAATGGCTGAGGATGTATATTGTGAGGATGTGGGACAGGAGATAGAAGATATGGATGAAGAAGCACAGGAAATGGCAATTGAACATGTGAAAAGTCATCCCGATCTGCTTAAAGCCATTGATATTGATGAATATGGCAGAAGTGTGGAGCAGCGAACAGGTGATAGAAAAAATGAAACCCTGAGTGACATCAAAGTTGAGCTACTTCAAGGTTTTGAGGAATGGCGGCCTGAACATAAACCACCAACTCAAGATGAGGAATTTTATTTGCTTACTGGAGAAAGTGAAGAGAGTCTTTCTGAAGGGAAGATTGTACAAGCAACTGTTCGTTTTGTCCAAAATAATCGTGTAGTATGTGATCTGGAATCAGGATTGACAGGAATAATTATGAAGGAAGAACTTTCTGATGATAGAGATATTGATCCAATAGAAAAAATTACTGAAGGCAGCATCCTTACCTGTCGGGTGAAAAGTATTCAGAAAGCAATGTACATAGTGGATTTGACTTGCAAAGCGAGTGAGTTAAGGAGTGATCATTGGCAGAGTGGACAGGTTAAGGATCGGTTCTATGCAAGAGATGAATCCCTTTTACACAGCGAGCAGGAAAAAGCAAAGAAGGAAAAGGAGCTTGCAAAAAAGTCTTTCAAATCCCGGATGATCGTGCATCCACGATTCCAGAACATTTCAGCAGAAGAAGCCATTGAGGTAATGAATTTTTGACTAATAATTTTGGTTACTGTTGAGATATAGATTTGCATTGTAACATTATTTTCATGTAAATATCAGAGTCTCAGACCTGTACTATATCTATTTGTTCAAATCTCTATTTCTTTTTGTCTCTCTCTATATAGCATTTTCTGTATTAGGTGCATATATAAAATGTCTTTTTCAAATATATAGAGGAATAATTTTATTTTTCAATATTTGGCTGGCATAATTTTGTTTTAATACATCCACAGACAAATGTTGTAATTTTATTATTGTGAACAAAATTACATTTTTCAGTTTTTCAGATGGCAGCTGCCATTCAAACTAATGGGAGTTATTATAGGAAGATATCATATCTCCTACTGACATAACAACTGTGAGTCATTTCCAGAGTTTACCAAACTCCAAGGCTGAAAAGATCTCACATACAAAACCTGTGCTATTTCTAGAGTAACCTTTCTAGCAAAAATTACAAAGATACTTTATTACAGTCCAATATAAAGTCTCCCTAAAATACAGATAGAGTAAAAGAAACAAAATCTTCAGTCCTGATAGGAAACTTCGGGCCAAAAGCAAAATAGAGCTGTCAAATGATCTAAAAGAACTGGTGTAACAGCAAATAAACAAGAACTAGGAAATGCCCTCGATGAAATTTAGAGACAGAAGCTGCATAGTAAGACGATCAATTTTACCTCCTTGGGGCTAGCACCCCATCCCTATGAGCATGTTTAAATAACACATCCATTTTTATAGGAGTAACTTCACACTCCCACTTTGGATTGCCACTTGTGTATTGAGCAGTCTCGTTGACCTACTTTTGGTTATTTGTTGGACATTATTAAACTTATCTTATCTCAAGTCCCTCATTTGTATCAGATTCTTTTATTATGAGCTAAGTGATCTCTTTTGTAATTCTTTTGTTTCTCTTATTGAAAGGTTTATTTTATCTTCTCTTTCTGTGCTTATGGACTACGTTGATTGAGGGTTTTCTGGGTGGCTTCATTTGATTCTTGCTTATCTCTTGTGATTTCAAAAGGGTATCAGAGCAGGTGTGAACCTCCTCTTCCTTAGTCATTCTCATTTCATGCTTGGCATTTCTAATGAATATTGGGCTAATTTCTCTCTCCAGAAGTCTCGCACAAGGGCATTTCTCTCTCTGTAAGGAGTACACTGCCCTAGGGCTGTTATCTTCTCTATTTATTGCAGGTTTTAGGGATTCATCTTCGATGTTCATTCAAGGATTGAGAGTTTGCTGTGGAAGATTGTGCCTAACCTATGGAGTTTTGGGGGCTGTTTTTTGGTAATACTGTTTTCTGGAAAAGCCACTCCATCTAGGATTTGCTTTGGCCCACTTTTATGCACTGATATTGAGAATTTTTTCCACAGTTTTGAATGGTTGGCATTGAGAGTTGGTTTCTTGCAGAGATATTTCAAAGTTATTCTCTGTGAATCCTGAAAACTTTTTCACTGGTTGAAAACACCTGAGTGGCTGTACTAGTTCTCCTTCCAGACCATCCTTTACAGAGTTCTTCCATTCTCCTTTTGTGGATATTTTGATGTTCTTTGTGGCTTTTCATGCTGGTACATGTGCACCAGCACTATTATCAGCTTCTATTTTGAGTTGATCCAAAGCTTTTGTTTGGCACTGGTAGTATTGTCCCAAGGGCTGCAAAACTTTGCCTCTATGTATTATCTCATTTCTTGTAGGCATTCCGACGGTATCACCAATCTTCAAAGGCTGACCACAGTGCCAATCCACAAGTGTTTAAGAATCATCTTTCTGTAGGATTTTTAAGTTTCTTGCTTTTAGGCCTTCCAAGAAATGCCTCCAACTCGCATCTGACAACCTTATATGGTTACCAGTTTTAGTTATATCCAGAATTAGAAAATGCTTCTCTTTAGTTTAGCTTTTCCAGATTTCACTCAAGTGTATGTATTAGAGTGATTCCAAATATAGATAGCGCCCAGGTTCTGAAAAGAGAGAGTTGCTTGCTTTCATGCATCCACACTCTCCCAGCAAATGTTCGATTGTAGGAAATTTACTTATGTGGGCTGGGCAAACTTCTCTAGGTGACTAAGGGTTAGGGTTTGACATTGTTGCTGCATGAAGCACAGAACTATTGTAAGTTACCGTTAATCATTCAAGTTGTTTTATGTGAGCTGTATTGCTACTGTAATTTTTGTTTTGAATTGTACTATATAGACAGATGTGATTGACTGCTGCAATATTTGCTTGCTGCAATAGTTTTTGGTGGTGTTGGAGTTGGTTTCTTGCAAGGATATTTCAAAGTTATTATCTGCATATCCAGAAGACTTTTACACTGGTTGAAAGCACCTATGGTTGCTGTGCTAGTTCTCCTTCCAGACCATCCTTTACAGGGTTCTTTCATCACTTTTTTGTGGATAATTTGATGTTCTTTGTGGCTTTTCATGCTGGTATTTGTGCACCAGTGCTATTTTCAACCTCTATTTTGAGTTGACCAAAGCTTTTGGTGGGTAGTATTGCCCCAAGGGCTGCAAAACTTTGCCTCTATGGATTATCTCATTTCTTCCAGGCTTTCCTACGATATCACCAATCTTCAAGGGCTTACCACAGTGCTGATCCACGAGTGTTTAAGAATCATCCTTCTATAGGATTTTTAGGTTTCTTCCTTTTAGGCCTTCCAAGGAAGGCCTCCAACTTGCATGTGACAACCTTAGATGGTTACCAGTTTTAGTTATTTCCACAATTAGAAAATGCTTCTCTTTTGTTTAGCTTTTCCAGATTTCACTGTATTAGAGAGTGATTCCAAATATAGATAGCGCCCAGGTTCTGAGAAGAGAGAGTTGCTTGCTTTCATGCATCCACTCTCTCCCCTCAAATGTTCTACTCTAGGAAATTCACTTATGTGGGCTGGGCACACTTTTCTAGGTGACTAAGGGCTAGGATTTGACATTTTCAGACTTGCTGCATGAAGCATGGAACTATTATAAGTTACTGTTAATCATTCAAGTTGTTTTATGTGAGCTAAATTGCTACTGTAATTTTCGTTTTGAATCATAGACATGTGATGGACTGCTGCAATATAAGCTTGCTGCCATAACTTTTTGTTGTGTTGGTAGATCTAGTGTTCCTTATTCAGCTGTTTTCATAGGTTTCAGTTTTTAGCTATATAGGCTTGCTTAGGAGCGCAGGTCTGCATAGTATCTTACCATGACCTGAATAGATATTCCATTCAAAAGCATAACACATAGAAGTACATCATCACTACCTCAGGGATCAAGTGCCAAAGAAAGAAATAGAGCTGATTTTTTGTAGTTCAGAAGTTCAAGCAGCAGACATTGTTACCAACACACTCACAAAGTTTAAGTATAGGAAACTGTTGGGAATATTGGGGGATGTTAGACAAACTAATGTAATGTTTATTTGTTAGGACTTAGGTCCTTGGAGGTCATTACTGTCAAAGATATAAAATTAATGTTAGGACCAATTTAACAGTGAGTTTGGACAAGGTTGTAATCAATGTATTAAAACCAGCTGAACTAGAACTAGAACTGGACGGTTCAGCTGGCCAGACCTCCAAAGGCACCAAACCAGGCCTCAAACCATTTCTGGAACTAGTTCCATACAGAGCCAGCTGGTTTGGTGTCCAAGCAGATCTAGGACAGGCTGTGCAGGGTCTGGGGCTGGGATTGAGAGCAAAAGAGAAATTTAACGTCTTCCAGCGACTGAGGAAATCAAGTGTTTCCATCACTATTAGCATATTTATTGTGGATTAGAGATTCATTAATTGATACTGTGATGAATCGGTGGAATTTGTATGAAATGGGCTTAGAATTTATAAATAACTTGACCCTCACAGTGGCCCCTGGAAGTCAAATACTCCTGGAATATCGTCTTGATTCAATAACAGTCAAATGGGGGAAATAAAACCATAATTTGTTTTAGTTATAGTATGTAAAATCCAATCAACAAAGAGTCAAGAAGCTAATTCAAAAATGTTGTTAATTAACATAAAATTCTTGTACATCAGTTATGGAGTCCATCTTGGGAGACATTCAGTTAAGCAAAGAGTTCAACTTGAGCAACAGTCTCCAATGGTTTGGAATCTTGGATTGACATTGATGTACACATAATTTTCCTTCAAACCTTCATATTTTATGTATTTTTTAGTAAACCAGTATATAAACAACAATAAACTGATTTAAGTCCAGGCAAACCCTTGGCCAGTTCCGAGTCAAATTCTGACTTTTAAAACATTGATGGTAATGACATGATTATGATGTAGTAAAGACACAAGTCTCTCCTTCGATATGCACATGCATTTACTACCTGTTATTGGATTGAATAAAATACATCATTGTTTCTCTCAAAACACTTCTACCCATTTGATGTGATTCAGAGCAAAAGAGAAATTTAACATCTTGCAGCGACTGAGAGGAAATCAAGTGTTTCCATCACTATTAGCATATTTATTGTGGAGTAGAGATTGATTAATTGATGCTGTGGTGAATCAGTGGAATTTGTACCAAATGGGCTTAGAATTTATAAATAACTTCACTCCTACAGTGGCCCCTAGAAGTTAAAAAGTTAAAAACACCTGGAATATCATCTTGAATCAAATATAGTCAAATGGGGAAAATAAAAACACATGTTATGAGTTATAACTTATAAGTTTAGAACTTAGTATACATTCATAGTACACTTAGTCTCATATCGCGTACAGACCCAGGGTACAGGGAGGGTCCTTTCAAGAGATGGGATCAATACACAGATGATGCTACATTTGTGGACGAGGAGATACAGACAGATGGTATTATTGAGCTACCTCTAGTTACTGTGGATGAGCAGGAGGCTCTAGATGAGTGTGATCCCTCCCTAGAGAGCTTGTTGACTGAAGATCTTAGTGATGTTGATGGCATGGATACTAATGACATGGCTTAAGGAAGCCTAATCTTGTTCATTATTCAGTTTCAATTTTTTTGGAATTTTGAAAGTTTGAAATTTCTATTTTCATGTTTGGTTATGCCTTAGGGGAAATTTTGAATGCAGTATGACAATGGACATATACTTATGATTCTAATATCTATTATTCACATCAATATGTAAATCTAAGTTACCAAGATATGGAAATGAATCCAGATACGGATCCCCCAAATTTTTTAAAAGTGAGGATCCGGATAAAGCTAGGATATGACAAGTACAAAATATATAATAATATTTCTTTAATTTTAAAAAACATATTTGAAGTTCAAAAGCAAAACCATTCATGAATAACAACATTAGCACTGTATAAAAAGCATTCTTAGAACACTATAGAAAAGCTTTTATAATTTATAGTTTATATTATTTTAAATTATAATTATTTAGCATAATATATGATAGTTTAAATTATAACTATTAAATATTTAAATATAGGTTAACTATTAAAATAATTTTAAATGTTTAATATTTTGACTATATTTATTAAATGTAATATTCATTATTAATACAAATTTTCTTACTGAAGAAAAAATATTATAACAATTTAAATATTAAAAATGTAATACAACTATGTTTTATAGTTATAATATGTTAAATATTTGAATAATAATTATAATTTAAATTTATTTATATTTCTTTTTTCTAAATGACTATATTTTAAAACAATAATTTAAATAATTTATATTATTTAAACTATTTAATATTATAATAATATTTGATTTAAATTATAGTTACATTATATACAAATAATTATAAACTACATTCTAAAGTAATTATAAATAAAGTGTAAAATTTAAAACATACGTTTTATTTTTCAATAGAATGGTCAACTGTTTGGACACGCTATAGAGCCTTTCACACAATGCATCTCTTCAAGCCCGTGGCTGTCACACAATGCTCCAGTGTCGTTGCCCTCGCTCTCGTGGCCCTCATTGTCACCCTCGAGCGCTACTGTCCACATAGCGGTCCAGTCCCATTGCCCTCGCATTTTCTCTCGTCTCCACGGTCACAGTGTTTACAGTGTTCATCGACCACGCTCAGTTTTTGTGCTATTTTCTGTCGTTGTTCTATCTCTTATTACAATGGACAAAAGAACAATTGTATTTAGACGCTGTCCAATTTTCCATGAGATTTTTCCCAAACGAACTGCCAAAATGCAGAAAATCGTTTGTTGTTGTTGGATCCACCTCCAAAACCACTAGATTCGAGCTTGGGCCAGCTAAAATGTTTCGAAATGGTTTGAAAATTCCAGATACGTTCTAGAACCGTATGCATGGCGGATCTGTATCTGTACCCGTTTCTGATCCGTGGATCTGCGTTTTTGTCATCTGACCCCACGGATCCAGTAACATAAGATGTAAATTGTAATTTCCACTTGATATCAAATTTGAAGTTTCAAAGTGAATGTTCATGTTTAAGTCTTTAAATGATTTTTCTTGTTGTAAGTTGGAAGATTTCAAAATTCATATATATTATAATTTATAAAATATATAATATATATCAATTATAAGATGCCCCTGATGAACCCACATAGTCTGTTTCAAAAAATGATGCACCCTTCCCCGTACTCGTCCCCATACCCATCCCCTAACACACGTTTCCTGGCAACATAGGTAAACTCCAATCAACAAAGAGTCAAGAAGATAATTAAAAAATGTTGTTAACTAACATAAAATTCTTGTACACGAGTTACGTAGTCCATCTTGGGAGATAAATTCATCTAAGCAAAGAGTTCAACTTGAGCAACAGTCTCTAATGGTTTGGAATCTTGGATTTACATTGATGTACACATGTAATTTTCATTCAAACTTTCATGTTTTATATAGTTTTTAGTAAACCAGTATATAAACTACAGTAATTTTCATTGAGCAACAGTCTCTAATGGTTTGGAATCTTGGATTGACATTGATGCAGACATGTAATTTTCATTCAAACTTTCATGTTTTATGTATTTTTTAGTAAACCAGTATATAAACTACAATAAACTGGATTAAGTCCATTCAAACCCTTGGCCAGTTCTGAGTCCAATTCTGACTTCTAAAACATCGATTGTAATGACATGATTATGATGTAATAAAGGCACAAGTCTCTCCTATTATTGGATTCATTTCAATATGCACATGCATTTACTACCTGTTATTGGATTGAATAAAATACATCGTTGATTCTCTCAACACCCTTCTACCCATTTGAATATCTCTAACAGTGCAGGTCTTGTACTATTCACAGAATGGAATGCAATTCTTTCTTTTGTAGAGACAGAACGATTGATCTTTTGTCCCTTGGACAGCATCCACCAGTCCCTATCCAGCTTTCATTAATCCTTGATCTTACAATGTCTCCCACCACCTTCTCAGATATTTAATTTCCACAGCAAGAGACCACAGCAGGGTATGCTAGATAATATGTGTGGAAGACAGAAACATGCAGATTTCTATGCTTTTAACAATTGAAATGCATATGACCATCCCTCAAAAAGCAGTAAAATTTAGTATCACAACCAAAAGAAAGCAGGCATAACATATAATACAGGAATCTCATTCAAGTGATAAAAGTTCACCCAATTTTGATTCTTTTATATCCTTGTTTATGTCTAAATTTATTACATCAATCCATTGCTTCCTTTCCTAGCAGTTATTTATAGTGATATTTTGTCATATTTTCCCAAGTTTGCAGAAGCCATACCTCTGAACATGTTTGTACCAATGTTGCACGAAGCGGGAGCAAAGCGGAAGCGCGAAGCGGAAGCGCAGAGCGCGGAAGCGTCATTTTCCAAAAATCTAGGAGGCGAAGCGTCCGCGGAAGCGTCTGCTATATATATATATATTTTTATATTTTTTTGCATTTATACTCAAACCAAACATCCCAAATACCAAATTAATTGTAGAAGACATGAAAACATGCATATTTTTGCATAAATCAAGATAGATATGGCATCCATGATTCCATTGTAGTTACTAGTATGTACAACAATCATCTATATTCTAGCTATTACAAACATACATCAAATTTTTAAGCATAATATAAAACATAAAACATTTAAGCATATTATAAAACATAAAACATAGAGCATATTATGATTTATCTAGCAAGTGAGCAACTGTCAACATTTGTCATGTCCAAAATTCAAATAATAATGTTTACAAAATGTCACTTGGTCACCGCCAAGCCAAAAAGGTTCAAAATTCAAATTCACAAGTCTACAAGTCTAATGAGTAATCTATGACAAAAGAGTAGTAGATTGTGAATATATCTACTAATCTCTCCTCCTTCCACCACGAATAGAACGTGGTGGTGGGCCTACACGTGGTGGTAATGAAGAAGATGGTGGCTGTGGAAGTCGTGGCATTGGAGCTGATGAAGAAGAACCCCCTGCTGTTGGTGTTGAACCATGGAACCTAGGAACCAAGGGACCATGTGGGGGTGCCATATCAACACGGTCATCATCATCCTGGAATCGCTCAAAAAATTCATGCAAAAAAAAAAACACTAGTTAACAAAAAAATTAAAAACATGAATTAGAGAAATGCTTTATAAGGGAAAATTGGAAAATTCATACCACAATGGACATACCTGGATAAGAGAATCCTCTAATTGCTCTAGTCGCAACACTCCATCCTCCAAATTGGGCTCCTCTGGATTCTTGTCCCAAACCTTAAGGTCTCTATTAGTCTTTGCATCTTCACAGTAATGGGACAACAATCGCAAGTTGTAATGAACATAAACCAAGCTCTCTGCCCGGTCTAAACTCAACCTGTTCCTTTTAACACTGTGGATGAAAGAATAAGAGCTCCAACACCTCTCTGCAGAAGAAGTGTTTACCACCTGTGATAGCACCCGCAATGCCAAACTCTGTAGAAGTGGAGTACCCCCTCCATGCATGTTCCACCATTCAAGAGCAGAAAAATGCTCTCGATCTTGAATTGCATGCATGCTCCCAAATGGACCAGTGTTGAGCGTATAGTTGCTCACCTGTCTACGTACCAATGCAGCCTCCTCATCATCAGGGATTAATCTACTCAATGCAGCCATATATTTTTCGTGAACCTCTCTATCTTGGTGTGGTTTTTTCCTGCTTCCCCCCCCCAGGTGCTGGTTTTGAAAGCCATGATGGATGATAGTATTT
>APFE030999883.1:2663-13303 GCA_000404065.3 Pinus taeda
TCTACCCATGATGAACGAAACTTAGCTAGCACAAGCATGACATCTTCAACACTCTCTAACAACATATCTGTCCTAAGGCTCTCTGATGTAGGGGCTTTGAACCCTGGACCTGCAACAACGATTGCATCAATCATAGCTTGCCAATAAGGACTTCTAGCACAGTGGAAAGGTATGTCAAAATAGTACCAAAAGTTAGCAATGGCCTTCCTTGCCTGACTATAGATATTTTTTTCCAACCAGTGCCATCCAAGGTAGGTTGGGAACCGGGTTTTGTGCGGGGAGCAAAAAAGGTGTTTATGTTTCCACCTCCAGTGTTGAAGGAAGGAGTTGAAGGACTCGCATGGCTTTGAGTTTGACTTGGCCTTGGAGACATGTGTGGAAAACTTGGGAACGACATTGAGGATTCAACAGATTGAGGTGACATGGGGCTAGTGGTAGAAAAAGTATCAACTCCAACAGTTCCTATTTCAGCATTTTGCTTTGCTTTCTTGGCATTATGCTGCTCTAACATATCAAGGGCCAAGGCTGCTTGGTATTTGACATTGTTGTCAACCTTGCCGCAAAGACTTATATCATGGCCAGGTATTTGTGCAAGGTGGAACTTGAATCTATAAATTCCTCCACTACATTCCTTTTTGCAAAATTTACAAAGGAGTAAGGATATTCCGGGAATTTTGTCACAATAAGCCCAAGCAAAGTCCTTCTCTCTCGGCATTGTTGTTGCTTTGAACTTGTGTTTAATTTGTGGCTTCTGTTAAGATTTGGAATCGTGGCTTCTATTTAATTTGTGGCTCCTGTGAAAAACAACAAAAAATCAAATTTAAAAATGATCCAAAAATTTAAAATATGCTAGAAATTTAAAAAGTTAAATGAAGGCAGATGTCAATAAACAACAGTCAACTAAACATATGTCATAAATATTATAGACTTAGAGATTATGCAAAAGGAGAGTGAGGAATGAGGATCACTGTTATAGAGCAGTATTCTAAGGTACTAGGAGTCTAGGAGATAGATAGATCATAGGATCATAGGTGTGACTCTGTGAGGATCACTGTTATGAAAACAGGGACAATTCTAAAGACAAGCTATGGGTAGAGACCAGTTTTCAAATGAAAACTTTCAAGCCACCTCTGATGCCAGATGCAAGACAGAAGAATTTTCTTTCTCTTTGCTGTTAGGAAGAAAATTAGCTCTAGAAACTGCATTGCTATAGTTGCAACCCGCAGCACTTTCCTTGTTTTAGACTTCTAGTATTTCAGTTTCTAATTTTCTCTAGCGAATGAATTTCTCTTGCCCCATTGTGACCAAAATTGCATTTTTCTTCATTGCCCAGCCCCATACCCTGCATTCTGTGACCTGTCTTTGAAGTTGCATTCTTGAAAAGTTGAAGATGCTTGTTGAAAGGCTAAAATTTAAAATTAACTTTGTTACAAGATTTTTGAATTTTTCTGTCTCTACCACAAGCTTCTCCTCGCTGAGTAATGGTTTTTCATATCTTCACCTAAATTTGTCATTTTATTCTTTTCATAATTTGTCACATCCCTCAAGTCTTCTGCCATGTCATTCATCATTGTCACTTATCTAGACTCTCTTTATCTTAAAGTTTGCAAGACTCATAAATATTGTATCAAATCTCTAGAAGATCAGGTATGATGAAGTTCACTTGTCCATCTAAGTTGTTGATGTATAGTTCTCAAGGAAACACTGTTACTATGCGACATAAAAGTCGTCTTGATATGACAAAAGAAAATGACAACTCTACAATCATCGGAGAGATGGCTTAAGTAGGCATAATAATTGTTTCAGAGGTGGCAACTGATAATGGATACATGGTGGGCATGACATCCCTTTAAAGAGTTAAAGTAACTTGCTAGTCAAGGAAAGATGTTTTTGTCCTCTATCTTTTAGTAGGTTTTAATTGAACAAACCCTTGTCATATTTAGGAATCACGTGTAGGTAGTATCCCCTGAACATTCCTACACATAGGTTTCTTGTTGGTCCTCCTTCTGCATAAAGTACCTGTTTACTTCGGAAATAATTTAGGTTGACGGGGATGCACAAGGTACAGCAAGAAGCACTAGTGGAAAGTTCAGACTACGAATCACGATGATACTATCACCACTATCATATGAACAAGGTAGCTGCCTTTATGTATAAATTTTAAATATCTATTTGCGTCAAATAATATATTAGAAAGGTGCAAGATATACACCATTTCAGTTAAGCATAATGATCGCACTCCATGGAACTCGTTTGTAGCGTTTTACATTGGATCCAAAGGCATATTTTTAGTTTATAACTTTATACACGATTGCAGTGTTTGAAAGATCTAATACCAAATACAGTTCACTGTTGCTTATAATGATTCTGTGAGCTCCACGGTAATAGCTGCTTGTTATGGTCTTGAATCGCTCCTGTCCTGTAGTATCCCACTAAATAACCAATGAAATCAGTAGGTTAGCAAGTGCTCAGTATCGAAAACATATCAGGCTCAAGAAACAGCCATATAACAAAGCAGATTTTGTTAATTAATGGGCCTGTAAAAGGTATTGTGACATAAGCGAGCAAGATCATTATCATGTGTCATAGGCTCATAGCATCACCAAGATAGATCATAGGAGACTGCGCATCATAACATAGGGTATGCGAAGTTCGAACCTCAAAATATATATGGAAGGCGAGTGACAGTGAAATCGACCCAATGAAACAATGTCACATTGGTTCGAGCTACTGTATATCTATTATCCACTGCCTCGTGGAAGCGCTGGAGTCTGCGGCGTAGTGGAATGGCTGCGCGGTTGTCTGCTGCTGTGGAACTGGAATGGCTGGAATGGCTGTATTAATAATAAACAACCCGAAGTTCTGAACCCTGTAAACCTAAACCGAATGGCGGGACGCGGAACTGAAAACTGGCGGGAGTCGGGAAACTGACGATAATCGGCTAAATCGCAAGACTCGTGAGTCAAACTCGCGTTGACCACGAGTCAAACTCGGTCAACGGGAGTTGACTCGCAGAGTTTCAAATCGACTCGTTTCAGTGCCGACCCGATTACGACTCGCGATTAATCGCCAGAATCGGCGATTCCTGTTTCACTGATTTTTTGGGCTTAATCCATGTGTGATGCCAATCCGAATCTGCTGCAATCTCGACCTCTGTCTTACTGTCCGGTCCTGAGTCACTTCGTAATCTGTCCTATAAATAGGTTCCAACTCTTTTGCTGTATGATATGGATCGCAGGACAAACACTACCCATAGACTGATGCCTCGCGACCTTGATCAATTGCGATTCTTTCTACTTCGTACTGTGTGAATTCACTGCTCTGAATATGTGTGGTTACTACCTAGCGGAACTCACAACTCCAAATATATGTATAACCCAACCAAATCCTGTCTTATCTGGTCAACTATGTCAATTGTTCGTCAATTATTCCCTTGAAGCTGCCGCAACAATCCCTTGGATACTTGGCTCAACCTTGCTACGCAGGCGTGCTGTCGCTACTTAGTTGAGAGCCGCCCAAATTATGCGTCTGATTGATGGATGGACGACATGGCGTAGATCAATCCACGCTCCAATTCTTAATGACGATTCATATGTTGTATTATGTAGATTTGCTTACGTGAGAACCGTTGTAGAGGGTAACCCGCCGATTCCCTTCCAAATCTTCACGTATACTGGAAAACAATTGTTAACAACAGTCTGTCCTTCAACGAGCACTTTTACAAAATTACTTGTTCTTTGGAATTGTGCCTAGTCCACTGATAACAAAGATGTGCCCTACTATCCACAAAATGCGACCCCTATCTCAGACTTTGGGTATCTTCCTCTGCTAGACTTCAGTGTTCACACTATCATCATAGAATTCATCTTCCAGAAGAAGGTCTCTCGGTTGTGCTAGAATCGAATTGATTTGCTTCAGAGGAATAACCTGTACCAGAACATAACTGAATTGATTCGCTCGAGAGGAATAACCTATGCCATAACAAGATAGAAAAGGAAAAACAAAAATATTTTTAGTAACTAGGGTGGAACCTTTTACCATCCAAATTAGTAGGGAAAAGGGGGTCTTAAAACCCTCAAAGCCTCTGGCTTAAGAAGAAACAAAGATAATTGATCAAACCCAGTGATGCTCCAAATGAATTTAATCCTCTATTTATAGATTTTCTAGAGGGGTTTCAGCGTCTTAAATGATTGAGTAAACCTTACTAAAAACCTCAGTTTTAAGTTTTTTCGCTCAGTTGCCCCAAAACATGCCCAACAATAGGTATTTTGGGGCTTTTTCCCCTTTATGGAGGACTATAGCATATGGGGATGGATAGGCTAATAAGTCCCATTGGAAATTAATTTCTCGGGAACATTACAACACCCTACAAGGCTAACACTAGACCAAGTGACAACAATGGGGTAATGGCTCACTATCACCATAGCCAAAACCCCTTACTCTTTACGAATTTTCACTGATGGGAGGAGTCCCAATATACATGTGAAGGTCACGTAAGATAGATGTTCTAATGCTAAGGTACAAGGTGACTTGGATAGGTCTTCTACAAGAAAGACACAACAAAGGCTAAGGCTCCAATGGGAGGCAATTCGCTTTCTCTAAAGAGCTAGGAAGGGTAATCTATGACCTAGAGTTTGATTAATAGGTTGAGAGTTGGAGAGACCCAGGGCCAAGATGCAAAGAAAAGGTTCCCAATGATGGTTTTCAATGAAACTAAGGTGCATGAAACCCTCAAGCAAGGCTCTAAGTTGAAGCAACCCTAACTAGGGTTTTGACCTAGGGAAAAACTAGGGCAAATAAATCTATGGATAAGATTGAAGTTGATGCACACTAAGAGGAGAGATTTTGTGGCAAATACACTCCCCTTGATGTTTAGGCTCTCCAATCCCCTAAATTCTCCTTGCCTAGGGATTCACACTAAGCCCTAGTTTCATTAGTTTATCCTTGAAGAGGCCGAAATTAGAAAGAGAAGAACTTATGGATGAGAAAAGAGATTGATCACCAACAAAGTAGGTCAGTGCCTTATTCCTTGGGATTATGGAGTCTATGATGTGTTAGATCAACCAAAGGTTTTCTAATGAGGCTGAAATCTTGATGCCCTAGCAACAAGACTTCAAACAATTATCTATGTAATGGAAAATGGACTCCCATGAGAGAGCTTAATAAATGTTCACCACTAGGACATTCAATTCACATGTTATGTATGAGTAATGCATGCAATAGATCATCTAGATAACATTAAATATATCTTCAACAAATTAGGGCACAATTAACATAACCTAGAATCAACATTATTCCATACATTAGACATGTAGAAAAGTAAATATTCAACAAGAAGTACACTTACAAGATAATATGCAAAAGATTCCATCCATTGATCCAAAGAATAACTCCAAAGAAAAATGTTTTAGCTCCAAATGTCAAAATGCATCAATAAATCCGAATTCTCCAAAGAAAATAAGGCCAGATTACTCAAGTAGGCTGAAATTTTCAAGTTTGTGATGATGATAAGTTCAAATGAACCCTCCTTTATTTATATGAGGAGGTTGAGTTCCTATTTTAGCCTATTAGCCCCTAAAACAATAAAATAATGTGGTAGTAACAAGCTAGGTCACAAGCTGACCTAGTAGCCAATGGAATAAATTCAAACTAGCCCACACGTGTGAGTCGTAGGAGAGAGTAAGCTGATGTCATACATGCGTTGGCTTGCTTAGGGTAAGTGTTGAGGGCTCAGGATGACATGATGTGAGCAGAGGCCCTCTAAAATCACCTCCTAGGGGTTGGCCACCATGTCTCCGTCAATCTCCCTCTGTGGACCCCAATTTTCATCTTGGGGCACAAAAGTGGTCTCATGGATCTCCAGGTGGTCAAAATTCTTGACTCTACTTGAATGTTGAGGGCTCCCAAGCTGGTGCTGGCCCTCCCATGTCTCAAGGTGTGAGATTGTACTTCTATGGGCCCTAGATCAACCACCATCCCTTTAATAGTGCTAAACCTACTGGGGGCATGTTAGGTCCAGGGGCATCATCCCTAAAAGCTCATCAATGCAGGAAAAGTGCTATAACATTATGGGTGCTGGAGGTGCCTAAGGATGTGTATGATGCTCTACTATTGCTTAGAGTCCCATGGCTCTCAACACTTTATCTGTGGGTGTCAATATATTTCTTTGAAGGGCTTGGACTCCAGTTAAGTTGCCCAGGCCATAATGTGAAATTACTTGACAATTACACACAATAGCTAGTGCTGCAACTTTCACCATTAAGTACAATAATCATTTTTGAATCTAAGTGGGCCAAGCTTGAAAGTAAAGGGCAATTTAACACTTCAAATAAGTCTTCCCTTCTAGAATTAAGACTTTGAATTCACAATGGTGTTACCTCCCTAGGTAGGAGTGGCTAATGGACAACCCTATTAGGTGATTCCAACCCTTAAGGGGAGAAGATATGTCCTTGTCCTGTTGAAATATGTAACTAGGTTTGGTCTTCATAATGACATATCTAATCATGATTTCATATATTTGATGTAAAGAGAAAAATAAATTTATTATTATTATTCTTGAGGCATGTGTTTCATGCTCTAGGAAATTTATTTTATAGGTCAAGCTCCCATTGAGAGCTTCTAGGGCTTGTCATTGTGTTTACAAGTCAAGAGAGTCAGTGTCATGTATGAAAGACCCATATTGGCATGCTACATGTTGTAAAAGGAATTTATTTGAGTCAAAGTTGAGTCTAAAGATCCTTCAAGACCTCGTCATGGTGCAAAGATCAAGTCGGCCCACATGAAGGGACACGTCGGCCTAAAGATAACAATTCGTACACCTCACAAGCCTATAAATAAGAAGGAACTTGACCTCATTTGGACATACACTCAAGCAAGTTCAATCTCCTCAAGATAGAAGCTGGAAAAGGACGAAAAAGAAGAGCAAGATCGAATTTTGGGCCTCTCTCTCTCTCTTGTGTTTGGGTTTCTACAGTTGCTGGGTAGGTCAAAGTGTTGGAAAGTTGTTTGGCAAGTCGAAGTGCGGGAAAGTTTCTGGGCAAGTCGAAGTGTTGGAAAGTTGTTAGGCAAGTCGAAGTGCGAGATAGTTGTTGGGTCGAAATTGCAGAAGGAACAACTGGGGTCGAAGTTGCAGAAGTAGTTGCAGAAAGGAAAGCTCGTAAGGGAAGAAAGGTTTGACTTGGTCTTGGAGGGTCTTGGTCAAAGGTCATAGGTCTTAGAATTTGTCAATTGAAGTTCTATAAGAGGAGAAGAATTTTGGCGGGTTTTCCTCTCAGTTGGAGAGGTTTTGCTCTTGGATGATCGCCTACATCTTGTGTCCTCTTGTCTCATTGTTCTTTATGGTTTTGGTAGCTGTTTGATGATAAAAATGCTAAATATAATCAAGAGAAAGAAGAAGTTAATTGAGTTAAGTAAAAATACGTCACAGGCAGTTATGAAAGTAAGATAAATCACCTATCTCACTGCCCCTAGATTTATCAACAGGTCCACTCTTCAATCAATAGGTGTTAGTGAATAATAATGATGGAATGGAGGGGAGAAAACTGCATGGCCAAGTGCCATGGTCAAAGGGACCAACATGATGGGTATCCTCATTCTGAACATATAGATGTGATGAGGGAACAATCTTGGATGCATGAGTTACCAACTTGGCCTTTGTTTTTCCACCCCTCTTGTGTGCCTTTTACTTTTTTCTTGATTTCTCTTTGTATTGTTGCTCATAGCTCAAAGGGTTAGAACTTGCTTTGTGTGATGTGTAATAGTTATAACCCCCTTAATGATGTGGTAGTTCATTGCCTATCAAGGGTTGGGACATGCAAGGGTTCCTTTTCTTTTGATGTACTAGGGCAACATTGGCTCAGGAACCAGGTGATGGCCAAATGAATGAGGTAGAGCTCATGCTAGGCTTTTGCCCACGCACTAATGTGTGTGTCCCGACCATATTTTGCATTTCAATATTATTTTGTTTTACATTGTGACCATGATATGCTCTTTCTTGTTCTTTTAGTTGCATCAACCTCCCAAGGCAAAGTTACAGGCCCGACCCAGGTATGAGGATGTGTGGGTGCCAAATACCAGACAACCAATGGTCAATTGAACATGAAGAATGGCGGTGGAATGAGGGGTCGTAAGTGTTAAGTATGGAATATAGGGATAGATGGGACTATGCTATCTCAATTTGGGCTTCCCAAGTAGTGCCCCTTCTATACCCATTGGGCCATTAGGGGAGGTCACATGGGACTAGGGTCGAGAATTAACCCCCCATTTAAGGGGAGGCAACAATATCATGGTCAAAACCCCTCTTCCTTCCAGGTTACCCAATAATCCATGTCAAATGCCCAAATACAAACAACCATAAGCACTATATTGCAAAATGAATAAAATACCTTTTGATCAGAAACCCACCTTTCAACATGCGCTCTTTCCAAATGGGTGAGGAACATATGATTGTGTAGGTAGTGGAGACATGAATGGCACATCATTATTTTCTAGTAGTGGCTGCCAGGGGTTGTTGGCTGGTTGATTGGAAGAGATGATATAATTTTTTTTTTCCAAGGGGTCACCCAATTTTGGTGGGTAACACGCCCCATCTCTAAGGCAATAGGTATGACCACCCTGTTAGATGCATGTTTGGTGGTAGGTGCAAAGGTATTCTCATGGTCCACTCTCTCCTTTTGAGAGAACCCTCTTGCCATGAAATTTGTCTTGTACTTCTTAATGTTGCCATTCGCGACATGCTTGATCTTATAGATCCATCACAAACTTTCCATCCAACCTCGACACTATGTCCAACACATCGTTCCTCATGATGGAACTGAACTCCTCCACCATGGCACCCCTTTAGACCTACTGATTTGCTACCTCGCAAAAGTCGAAGTCTCAAAATCATTGATGTTGCTCATCAAGGCCATATGGCTGGAAAATCTAGTTGGTGGTCTACTTTGTCTAAAATCTTGCTATGAGTCTCCAGATGTTCCTCTACATCTCTCAATGTCTACTCCGCTCATCTTAACCTCCTCCTAGTAGAGCTAAAAGGAACATCTCACTCCTAAATTGAAGGTTGTGTCTCTACTATTGGTGCTGCTAGATCCTCCTCAACCTTCATAGCATCTTGGTTGCACTCCTTTGCCACCACTGGCTCTAGAGTCTGTGTCAATAGACCTCCTAAAGGTCCTACCCTCCTCGATTCTGACATCCCGATTGATAATGACTGTCATCTGTGCTAGAATGTAGACCCTGTAGGCCTTTGAGATCTCACTTAGCCCACAAAGATCCCTCTCTCAAAACTTAAAAGAGGGCTCCATTTTAATTCTCGTCTTTGAAGGAATATGGACAAAAACATGATTACCAAATACAGGAAAGTGTCTCACCTTTAATCTCACTCCTATAAAAGCCTCCTCAGGAGTCTTTTCCTCCACTTCCTTGTGAGGACTATTTTTCTCCAAGTAAATAGTTGTATTGCACGCTTTCATCAACAAGAAAATAGGCAAGTTTTGATCATGGATCATGTTGTCACCTGGATTGTACAAGTACAATGAAAACGCTCAGGACGGGGGTTGTCACTCTGATCCCTGCCCACTCCGTTCTTACTGTCTCCCAACAACAGATTATGGGGGGTAGTCCCCTATGGAATGAGATGAAGGAAAACAAGTTGGAAACAAACTTGTTTGGGAGACACGGATGAGTGGCCTAGCCAATTGGTTAAATTCGAGCAAGATTATTTATTAGATTAGATTTTAAAGTATGAGACCAATGCCTTAATGGAGTCACAAATTCTTTCTTATAATAAATTGGACCCAAATGACCGGATGGACACCCGCTGCTTAAGATGATTGACTAACTTGAATGATATGCAAGCCTATGACCTGTGTGATGCAGAGATTTTGGTTATTTTTTAGTTAAATGCCTTATCTAGATGAAACCTCCCCTTAACTATTTTGAAGCTAGGCTCCAAGGTAGGTTGTGGAAGTAGGCCAACCGGAAGTAGGCTAGGGCCTGATTAACGATACCTTTCGTTGTTCCCCTATCACCCGATGCCTCCGGCGTTGCAGACACTGTGGCTCTGACGACTGCAAGGTCACCGTGTTAACCACTGCAGAGTTGCTGAGGCTCCTCAAGCCAAGTGAGAAGGGTTGTCCTATGTTTCTATCAACCTAGCTTATGTTAGGAGGTAAATTATTAGTGCAATCTAGACTTAGTATGCTAATGCAAGAGATTATGAGTGAGATTTGTCTTGAGTTAAGATTGTTTGAGTTATTTAAGTACTTAGTGAGAATCTTCTTATAGCATGAGTACTCAACAATATTAAAATGACAATCCTTAAACTAGATAAGTGTAAACTTCAACAATATTCCACAAGATGCTTAATCAATTAATCAATTTATCCACTTATTAATCAAGATGCCAATCACAGTTCAACAAGATTAAAATTGCCAAAGAGATGTGAAACTTAAATTCTCAAGAAACCAACAATGTTAGTCACTTTAATCATGTAAATGTAGGAACAAGTAACAAGATATGAAAACACCTAGGCACTTTATGTTCCAATGGTCCTTTTTATGAGCAGTAAGTGACTAATATGACAACAATAAACAATTTATGACAACAGTAAATAAATGCTACTTCAATGATGCCTATGCTTA